>PVIH01003772.1:0-73347 GCA_004025045.1 Sigmodon hispidus
CTGGAAGAAGGGATGCTGGAAGAAGGGATGCTGGAAGATGGGATGCTGGAAGAAGGGATACTGGAAGATGGGATGCTGGAAGAAAGGATGCTGGAAGATGGGATGCTGGAAGAAGGGATGCTGGAAGGGATGCAAGGAAAAGAGAACCCTCATTCACCCGTGGTGGGGGTGCAAAATGATGCAGCCTCTGTGGAAAGTAGTGGAGAAGTCTCAGAAATAAATCTACCATATGACCCAACTATACTATTCCTTGTCACATTTCCAAAGGCCTTGACATCACACTCCACAGACACTTGGCCATATTTGTTGCTGCTGTCACACGATAGCTAGGGAGCAGAAACAATCTAAATGTCCTTTTACTGACAAATGATAATGAAAATGTGGCACCCATACACTATGGAATACTGTGTAAAGAAAAAGGAAATCATGAACCTTGCAGGTAAGTGAATGGAATTAGGAAAGATTATATTGAGTAAGGTAACTCAGACATAGAAAGGCAAATGTCACCTTCTCTCTCTTATTTGGGGCTCCTACCTCCAAATCTTCAGATGTGGGTGTATAGTCCGTGGTAACTTAAGAAACCATGAATGTAAAAATGGGACCATTGTGGGGGGAGGGGGACAAAAAGCAATGGAGAAGAGAGTAGTAGAGTGCAAGAATCTGTTTTGGAAGTGGGAGAGGGGGCTCCTTAAGAGGGAGGTAAATACAGGGGAGGGAGGGAAGAGGGGAAGGGGTGCTCCTTCAGTAAAGGGGAGGGAGATGAGTACAGCAGAAGGAGGAACTGGGATAAAGTAACAAAGGAGGTGTCTGAAAATCCATAGCAAAGCATACTTTTAACTGTTTGGCTCTAAAAAACATGTAATACATGCAATTTGGTATATAAATATACTCATATAGTTTTTTTTAAAAAAATACCTAATTTATTAATTCTTTAGGAATTACACATCACACACTCCAATTCCACTCACCTTCCAGTTCCCCGTATTTTCCCCTCACCTTTGCAGGAACCCCTGCAAAGAAAACTAAAAACAAAACAAAACAGAATGCAAGCAAACAAATATAAGAATACAACAAAAAAAGAATCTCACTTCTCCATCTTTCCCTCCTCCCCAGCACCTCCATCCTTGTGGCATTGGAATCCACGGTGTGTCACACAATATACCCTTCTGTCCAATCAGTGTGAATTGCAACTGTTCATTGCAATGCATCATTGATCTGGTTCAAGGCCTCTGGTTTCTGGCACACAATCATTACTTGATCCTCACCAAAACTCCTCAGGTATACCTGGTCATGGAGATCCAGTGGGTATCACAGCATGCAACCAGTCCCTTCATAGAGCTCCAGCAGAACCTGGATGGGATAGACGTTAGGGTGAGGCAACCCAAGGCCAGGCTGTGGGCCAGGGTGGAAGTTACACTGATCAGTCTAAACACTGAGGCTTCCTGCCTCTGGCGAGAAGGCAGAACCAGCTCTCATGGGCATGTCATCAAGGTCAATTCTCCTTTCTCTGTGCTGAGGGGTGAAGCCATCTCTCCAGAGTACAGGGTTCAGCTCTCCTGTGAGGAAGGGTCAAGGTCAGCTCTATTGCTTTAGTGACCAGCAAGAGACAGGCCAGTTTTCCCAGGACCAGCAAAGAGTGGAGCCTGCTCATCATGGCTCTCTGATTTCACTACACTGTGGCACAGGCCAGAGACCTCAACACAGACCTCAGATGCAGCTGGACCACAGACCAAGACATGACCATTGGCGGTAGTTGGACCTGGACAATGTCCTGGCTCTTAGTGGAAACACTGGCCACTCAGTCAGGGTGATTCCAGTGGCAGCATGGCCCCTAGACACCAACAAGGCCTCAAGTTGTGACCCTATCTCTAGGCTTATGTGTGACTTTTGGTGACAACATGGGCCTCAGACTTCAACACAGACTTCGGCTGCAATAGGACCATGGACTGAGACATGGTCCCTGGCAGCAGCCAGTTTTAGATGTCATTATTGCCCTAGATTGATATAGAAATGATTTTTTAAAAGACAGATTACTAAAGCTACTTTAATCCAAAAAATGGCTGTTAATCTCAAAATATTTTATATTGGTATGGATTTTAGTTTATTGATAAAAATTTAAGGTCAATTTTGTTATACTATATGTATATATCTACTCTTGTTTAAGGTATTATGTTTATGTAACTCATTTAAAATTGTAATGTACAATTAAAAATGTAGATTGACATGTTAGTTTGGTTTTTGTAGGTTTGAAAATATATATTTCCATTAGATAATCTTCAAATACTTCACAGACCTACAAAATATGGCATTTAAAATATTATAAGAACTTAGACTTTTCAAGACAGTGAGACAAGTCTGTTCCTGGTAGCACCAATCTACTTCAAGAGATTGATGGACCTCAAAAAAACTCCATATAAAATTTACTTTCTTTGCAGCAAAAGTTAGCCATTAGACAAAAAACTGTGCTTGCCTCAATTGACTGGCAGTATGCTGTATAAACTGGACATGCAGGACCTGTAGAAAAGTGACCTCTGAACTTTGGCAGAACAAGCCAAGATGGTCCTTCAGTTTCCTGCTTTTCAGAGAAAACTTCTAGACATTCTTTAAGACACAAAGAAAAACCACTAACAAACTGTGCCAGAATGGGCAGAACAGTTCTTCAAATTTCCTGCTTCACTAAAAGGTATGCCAAAAACTCTAGGCCTGTAGATTAAAGATAGATGCAAATTTGTCTCACTGTCTAAAAAGTGTAGTTCTTAATGCAGGCCACTCAGATGGGCACAGCCTCAGCTACAGCATGACCTCTGCACACTAACATGATCCCAGATCTTTGGCATCCACATGGCCTTCAATGATAACAGGAGCTTCTGACATCAACACAGACTCTGATTGTTGTAGAGATCCAGACATGGCTCCCAGCTACAGCTCTGGCCTGGATATCACCATGGTATTGGTTAGCAGTGCAGGCCACTCAGATCTGTATGGCTCCAGCTTCAGCATGTCCCTCAGACAACAACATGGCCTCAGGTGGCTGACTTGACTCTGGACACTTACATGGCCCTCAGTGGCAACAAAAACAACAAATGTCAACCCAACCAATGGTGGCTACAGGGTCACGTAACCTTACATGGCCCTCAGCACAAGCTTGGGCCCAGATGACACCATGGCCCTAGGCAGCAGCACAGACCACCCAAATCAGTATGGGCCTGACTGCAGCATGACTCCAACAGAGCCACATGTTGTGGCCCAAATGCTGGGCCTCTGTGTGAACCCAAGTGGCAATATGGGCCTCAGACTTCAACACAGACCATGGCAACAGTAGGACCACAGACCCAGACATGATTCTTGGTATCAGCTTGGGTCTGGATGGCACCATGGCCCCAGGTTGTAGCAAAGGCCACCCAGATTGTCATGGTTACACTGGGAACCCAGCCCAGACCCTGGGAACTAGCATGGCTTTTGATAGTATCAGGAACCATAGACATTAATTAACACAGACCCTAGCTGTAGTAGGACCATGGACCCAGACATGGCCACCAGCTGCAGGTCTGGCCTGGGTGTTGCCATGGCACTGGGTAATAGTATATTCCACTTAGATCTGTATGGCCTTGGCTGCAGCATGGTCCTTAGTCATCAACATGGTTCCAGGTGGCTGATCAGACTCTGGCCTTTGTTTGCAGCAGGAGCTATAGATGTTGACTCAGACTCTGGCTGCTGTAGGGCCATGGACCTAGACATGGACCTCAGCAGCAGCCTGGGCCTAGACACCAGGACCCTGGGTGGCACCCTAACCCTAATGGCAGCACAGGGCATAATACATAATTTTAATGAACTTCTCTTGTTTGGTGTAATGGTATGTCCTCCAAGAGCCAAAGACCACCTAACAAAAACTGCAATAGTAGACATGAGAAGTCTTTTTCTGAATTCTAAGAGACTAATAAAACATAGAGCCTATTGCTGTTGTCCTGGATTACCTTAGAGAGGAAGAAGGTAAATTCCTTTTTCTGAAGATACCATACACTTCCGAAACAGAGCCCAAAGACTTCTAACCCAGAACTGACCTGAATAACCCCTTCCCTGAGGAATAGTTTTCATGGTATAAAAATGATTAAAAAAATAGATTTTAGTTTATTGATATAAATTTAATGTCAATTTTGTTATACTATATATAGTTTCTACTCTTGTTTAAGATATGTTCATAAAAATAATTTAAAATTATAATATATAATTAAAAATACAGATTAGTAGTCATTTATAATAACCAAACTTATAGTCATGTTAAGTTTTTATAGATATACAAAGATATATTTCAATTATATAAATAGTATTCAAATACTTCAAAGACCTATAAAATATGACATTTAAAATATTTTAACAGCTTAAGCTTTTCAAGATAGTGAGATAGGTCTGCTCCTGGCAGCACCAATATATTTTTTTTTAAAAAAATAGATGTTTAAAAAACTTCATGTAAAATTTACTTTGTGGAAACAGTTGGCCACTAAACAAAAAACTATTTTTATATTAACTGCTTGACAATATGCTATATAAACTAGACATACAAGCTCCATTAAAAAGACCTCTGAACTTTGGCAAAACAAGCCAAGATAGTCCCTCAAGCTCCTGCGCTACAAAAAAATATTGCCAGGCATCTTTCAAAACACAAAAAATAGCAACTAACAGACTATCCAAATTTCCTGCATGACTAAAAAATACGCCAAAAACACTGAGCCTATAGGCTAAAGATAGATGCCCCAACATTACAAAAATCTTTAGATGACTGTCCAAGCAAACAAGTATCATCCCTGTCATTTCTAGATCTTAAAAGTTGCTTATACTTTCTGTTTATTTAAATAATATTATATCCTTCTGTGGTCTTTGATATAGTTAAAGATTTAATAATTATAAATATAAGTTTTCTTAATAATTTTAAAAGATATATTAGACAAAACTTTAGACTCACAAAATAATAAAATATTTTCTTTAACTTTGTTAATTATAAATAGACTACATATTATAACTATAATTCTTAAATGTTTGTTATATATAATTTTGCTATGTTAAAATTAAAACCTTCCTTTTTGATTAGACAAAAAATATAATAAAATGTTCTCTACATACTATAAAAAAACTATTTTGGCCTGTGTCAGGTGCAAAATTATGGTTCAAGTACAAAAGTGCTAAGTCAGACAAACTTAAAACTTAAGCTGCTAAAAAACATAAAGATAAGCTACAGGCCATGAGCCACCTGGCCAAAGAAATTAATAAAAATAAGTTAAATAAGACAAAAAAGCTAACTCTAAGACATAGGCCAAACAAAATAAAATACAAAGGCTGCTACAGACAAGTCCAAACCTCTGGCCCATATGAGGACAAAGCCAAAAACCTCCAAACTACAATGGTACCAGACACCAAACTTTCATAAGAGGGAAGAAACCAATAGTCCTACCTAGCTATGATGCCTATAAACCATAGCAATGGCCAGCATGGGCTAATAATGCTGCATGCTGTAGTGGCCCACAGACCCTGGCACACATGCCAACTGGTTTCTAATAGATTGAGAGGTACTGCCTGGTGTTAGAAACCTAGCTAAGTACTCAGTGCTAGTAAAGTCATGGTCATTGGAGGGGAATCTACAACCACTAATTTACTAAATCAGCATAACCCATAATAATGAAATATACACATTTGTCTTTATACCTACAAATAAGTTCAGTCTTCACCTCTCATTAAAGTAACTTCTTTGAAGCAGATGATGTCTTAGTTACGGTTTCCCTTGTTGTAAAGAGGCATCATGACCACAGAAACTCTTATAGAGGAAACTGTTTGTCTGGGTTTAGTTCATTATCATCATGGTGCGACATGGTAGCATGCAGGCAGACACGGTGCTGGAGAAAATGCTGAGAGTTTTACATCTTGATCCACACGCAGCGGCAGGAGTTCGTGTTTGTACTGGATGTAGCTTGAGCATAGGAATCCTCAAAGCTCCCCCCGCCCCAGACCATAGTGGCACATTTCCTCCAATAAGGCCACACCTATTCCAGCAAGGCCACACCTTCTCATAGTGCCACTCTCTATGAGCTTATGGGGGCCAGTAACATTCAAACTACTACAGATGGAGACTATGACAGAAAATTGCAGCCAATCAAAATGCAGAGTTGTGGCCATTGGTTACATCTATAAAACATTACCACCTCCTAGGCTTAGGAAGCAGGGTGAGAAGAGTGTAAGTGCTAGAGAATTAGGGACTTGGTTGTGAAATTGTGACCCCCCCAGTAACATCAGAAGTTATACTCATAAAGTCTCACCAACATGACCACCCAAACGTGAGCTGAACATGGCCAACACCAACACAGGTGCCAGATTGGACAGGGAAAAGCCCTTGAGTCCTTAGCACTGCAGAGAACTGCAGGCACCTTAGTAAAGCAGAAGAGGGTCCTCCCCAGGGAGTCCTCCCCAGGCAGAAGCACAGCAAATAGTTGCCCAGTGCCAAATGGTCAGCCCTAAAAACATAATGCAAGTAACAGTACATGGGTTTAATGGGTTATATTTAGGAATATAAATGTAAATACAAACACAGGAAATATCAGTTAATGATAAAAGAGGCCACAAGTTTGAAGAAGATTGGAGAGAAGTATATGGGAGTATTTGGGGGAAGGAAAGGGGAGAAATGGTGTGATTAAATTATACTCAAATAAATAAAGTGAGAGAGAAAGAGAGAGAGAGAGAGAGAGAAAGAGAGAGAGGAAGGGAAGGAGGGAAAGGGGGAGGGGGAAGGGAGAGAGAGAAGAGAGAGACACTTGGGGGAGAATCACATCACTTACAAGGCCAGGCCCATTAGACTAATACTGAATTACTCATATAATGTTTAAAGGTAGAAAGGCCTGAAAAGATAAATCCCAAGTCCTGAAGCTACAGCTGTCAACCCAGATTATTAAACTCAGAAGATATATATATATATATATATATATTTAAAGTCAGCCAGTACTTAAATTGTCCTGAGCTGGAAAGATAACTTGGTGGCTAAGAGCAACTTGATATGAGGGCAGACTTCAGATCCTAACACCCATATAAGCCAGACATCCTCTTTTCACCTACAATCCCAGCTCAATGGTTAATAGTAAGCCATACTGTCCAGCCAGCCTGTGCCCTATATTCAGATGGAGACAGGGGCATGACTGGGACTTTCTGATTTTTTAGCTGAGAACATGCAAGTCTCAAGTTCAAGGAAAGATCCTGCCTCAAAGAAGTAAGCCAAAGTGAGAGAGGAGGACATGTGGGTGACACCCTCTCATGACCTCTGGGAATGCTCAAGGGCATACACTCATACAAAGAGACAATATACACAAATAAATCTAAAATACCACACAGTGCCCTGATATGATATTGAGGGCTGTGCTTTTTAAAAATGTATTCTTTGCAGTCTTATTTCTAAATTTGAGTCATTTTTCTTAACATTAATGTATTTTGGGTCTCTTCTGGGATGTAGTTCTGGTATCTGACTCAGTGCTTGGTGTAGGATTTTTGTTACAGTCAAAATCTGGTGGACAAGTTTATCATATGTCGTTCTAAGTGCTGTACAGAAAATTCACCTGGAATCCAGTTTCTGTACATTAAAGTTTGTACATGGCAGATGTGTAAGCCTTTCTCATAGGGAACTTCCCCCCCCCCTTTTTTCTGACACCTACACATGGTGTCATTTCCAAGTCATCTCTCCAGTTGTTTATCAGAACCCCACAGTGTTGATGTAGGGATCCTACAGGCTGAAAGACTGTCCCTCAAGACTGTCTTGACCTCAGACAACAGTGGGTAGGATCTTGTTTCTAGTTAAACACTTGGTAAACTTCAAGTTTGAGTTTCCACATCCCCTCCTCCAGACTTAAGAATTTTCCAGAATAGCTCACAAATCTTGGGGAACTGTTTTTCATTCTCCTCCTGATCTAATATGAAGAGCATGACTCAGAAATGCTAAATAAAAAAGCCATGCTGGTAGGGAAGTGAAGAACTGGCAGGGCCTCTCTAGGATGCACCTTCCTCAATGTCTGGGCCTGTGGGTCAACATGTTGTTTAGGATTCATAGAGGAGGCTACACTCCTCTAAGATGGTTTAGTGATGAAGCCATTGGCCATTAGGGGTTAGTTTAGTCTCCAGTCCTCCCTCTAACTGGAGGGTAGGCTGGAGAACTGAATGGTGCTTCTTGGTTTGTTATTTTCATTGTAACTATTTATTATACATGATGGTGCTATACAAGGACATCTCATAGATAGGTATGGTACACTAACCATGTTACTCCTGCACCCATCTTCCCTTTTCTGTCCCTTTTGACTATCTCTTTTGTTCTTAGCTTACTTCCACTTTATTGCCATATGTACGTTATATGATTCTATGTATCTGCATAAGGTCTAAGAACAATATAGTAGAAAAAACACAACAATGTTTGTCTCTGGTTTATTTTATTTAGATTATCTCCGGCTGTATCTATTTTCTTACAGATGACAACATTTCTATTGTACGTATGTACTACATCTTAAAACCTCATGTATTGGAGTCTTCTAATTGAGGTTTTGTTTTTCTGGTGAACAGCCTCAACCTGAAGTTCCCTACATTACCTGTCTCATTATAAAAGATTCTCCCATCACCTTGGTCCCTTGGTAAACTCCAAAAGCTTTGCAAACAGTAAGCTGGAGCCAGGGCAAAAAGCTAATATTTTTATGATCCTGAGTGGTACTCTGTGTAAACATGGGTGGCACCACCATTCATCAGTGCCTATCACTTCCACACACTCCTTGCTTTTCTCCTCTTTGGGATCCAGTAAGTTTTATGATGAACATCAGCAGATGCTGTAGCCAACATTCACTATGTTCAGCCACTCAATCACTGTTTCTCCTTCTGTAACTAAAAGTCATGCTTCCTCTTGAAAACACCATATTCCTATTCTCAGTTTAGTGATTTGGAAAGAATATACTCTAGCCTCACTCTCTAGCCATGACCAAGAAAGTCAGGCATGATCCACCAGAGCCCAATATTTCTCCAGACTCACCAGTGTATGGTGGGACATGTGCGTTATGTCTATTGATGCCTTACTTAGAACTTACTTATTTGGCTTATAAAATAGCTTTTCCTTGATTTCTTTTAGCAGCATTCAGATTTTATAAGCTAAGCATGAAAGATCTGGTGGCTACTATGGAGTCATTGAATGTTGTCCCCCAAATCTCATCAAAACCTTTAGCTATGACCAAGTTGAGCAGATTTTTTACCATTAGAGGAGGCATTACTTTGATGGAATCTGTGCTGGCTTTCAGAGTAGATAAGAGTTGATATTTTTGCATTCTTATTTAAGGCCAGTTTCTACTTCAATAGGTCGAGTGTAGATTGCAATATAATAGGTGATAGTTGGTAGATGGCTGCAGTCTCAGCATAGAGACTGTGGCATGCAGATAGTGAATTTGAAGTTAGCATAGGAAGACTATGTTAAGAAGCACAACAGCAAAAAGAATGGGTGCACACAGAAAAATAATCAATGATTTGAGATGAGATTAAATGGTCTTGGAATACCCAGTCTTGGATATAAACTGATTGATGCTCTGGGTAGAAGAATTTCTGGGTGTTTTATGAAGTTGATTGAATTAGTATGAGGTTAAATGCATCTTTTATCTCTCTGGGCATGAGTTTTCTGGAAGAATCAAGATTATGATAATGAAGACATTGAAATAGGAGAGTCCTATTAACGTGGACAGAAAGCTATGAGTGTGTATGATTTCAGGTCTTGAAACAATGTAGTGGAAAACCAAGAGAAAGAAGAGAGATTCTGCCTAGAATAATTTGATTTAATGAACTCTGACACACTGAAGCCAGAAAGTGAGTCTAAATCATCTATTCCCTACATTAGAACTATATATGCATTGGGGCTGGAGAGATAGCTGAGCCAATAGAGTGTTTGGCTTGTGCACATAGGACATGAATGAATGAATGAATGAATGAATGAACGAATGGACCCTAACCCCACACTGAAAGCTGATGTGGGAGTACACTGGGAATTCAAAGGCAGGAGGTCCCCTGGAGCTCTTTGGCCAGACACTCTTACTTAGTCAGCGCTAACCAGTGAGATACCTTGTCGCAAAACAATGTGGATGGTAACAAAAGACCAGTACCTGGTATTGTCCTATGGCCTCCATATATATGTGAACACTGAAGAATATGCAGCTGCACACACACATATAACCAAACATATGTGAAAACATACATAGTTGCACATCCATGTTGATTTTCATTTAACCACAGTGCCCCTCAATAAGCAGGGTAGGATGTTCTATGGTGGCCTTCATTACAGGGACAGTGTGGCCAACATCACTGTGTTTAAGCAGAGCCTTCGGACTGTCTTATGCTTCCAGCTGTGAGGTGGCTCAGCTCTAGCTGCTGTGGACTTCTCATGTGGGTGGGGCTCTCAGAATCAACACAGGCTTTGAGTACATCAGGCTCAGCAAAGCCTAGCTTCCCAAGGACCTACAGGAAATAAAAATGAGCATAAAAAGAAGGTTTGTTGTTAAACGCCACTAAGGTTTGGAAGACATTTGTTTAACTATTTAAAAGTTGCTTAATATTAAAAATTCCTCCCTAGACTGTGACATGTTTGACTCAGTACATTTTCTCTAAAGCTTTAGTTGGTATGTGTTGCATTTTTATTATTTAGAAGCAGCACTGATTTCTCTGTTAGCATCTCCTTACAAGTCACTTCTTGTCCATACAGAATTCTCCTCTATCCTAGACCTTTGCCCATGTTTGCATGTGTGGTGGCCAGAAGTCAACAGCAGGTGTCTTCCTTTTGCTCTGCATCTAGACTCTCTTTCTGACCCCGGAGCTCGCCTTCAATTGGGGTGGTTGGCCAGCAAGTGCCTACCTCTTCTCCTCTCTGCCTCCATCCCAGGACTGGGCTTACAGATGGGTGCCATAATGACTGACTTCCTGCAGGGGTGCTTGGGATCTGAATTTAGGTCTTCATATTGTGCGACAAGTACTTTACCAACATAGCCATCTCCCCAGCTATGTTAGTTTTTTTTTTTTTTTGCAAAGCAATATTTAGACAAAGCAATGCTCATTTTTTACTTCATGCCCTGTGCTCCAGTTCAGTGAGATCTTTTTCAATTTGATTGTTTTCACTCTGAGGATTAGCTGTTCCTCCAGCATTTTGTCAAACACAGATTGGATCAGCACAGTTAAGAGAGCCTCTTCTGAGCCCTTAATGGTGGTGGGATGGATGATCTAGACTGACCCTCTCCCAAAGCACAGATAATCAAGTTGAAGGGGAGATTTTCTGGATGAGTATCCACAGGATGGAAGTAACTTTCAGCATTTATTTGTTACCATAATGATCTTAAAGGCATTGTTAGAATTGGGATACTAAAAAGTAGTGGCTAGAAGAGAAGCAAATCATTCCCTAAGTGTGTATGTGTGCATACACACACACACACACACACACACACACACACACACACACATACATGTTGCACAGGTGCAAGTGAACCTGTGTCCACATGAATGTGGACACCAGAGGATAACCTTCTTGTTGATCTGGAACTCACCACACAGGTCAGGCCGCTAGCAAGCATAAGCCACCCGTCTCCACTTCTCCAGTGTCTGGATTAAAAAATCCATCCAGGAAATATGTCGTGTTTTCTTACATGGGTTTCAGTGCTGAACTTCGAGTCCTTAGTTTGCAAGGCAGCAGCACTTCATCCACTGAGCCTTTTCTCCAGGCCTTCCCTAATATTTTCCAAGTGACCCACTTTTTAAAGCCACCATATGAAATTAGTCTCTTCAGAAGAATTCATATGTTTATTTCTCTGTGTATACAGGTGCATCTCTCTCTGAATGTATGTGATCATCCATAAACAGTCATTCAAATTCAAAAGGAAAAGTCTCAAGGATTGTTTCCCCAGAATGAATCTGAACAAGTTTCCTTTAAAAATTCATAGAGAAATATTTCCCAATCAGCAGTCATGTAATTTGACACAATGATTATTGGCTGTGTAACCTCCTATTTGTGTTATGGCTTTTTTTCTGCATGTCTGTGGGATATTTGGAAGGAATTAAGAGCCTGTTGTTATAAAAATACCTGACGTCACTTTTGCACATAGTAGGCAATCTGTTTGATTGAATAAACAGAATTTATTCTGTAACACACACACACACACACACACACACACACACACACACACCCGGATAATGTTCATCATTAGCCTGAAGCATTCCTTAATGTTAAATTTAAATTAAAATATACTCTTGGGTGGCTGCATCTTCAATTTCATGGTTGATTCCTTTGTGATTGACTTATTAAACTAAACCAGGAGTTACAAGCTGAAATACCTCAGGGTCTAGAAGGAAACAAGACAAACAAGTGAAGTTCAGTGAAACTGGAAAGTCACAATTTTTAGACTTTAAGATTTTGGAAAACTTCACTATTTCTAATGTATTGTGTGAACCAATAAAACTTATTTGCAGGATAGTTATCAGTTGCGGATCTGAGAAAGAGAACTAAATGTTTTACAGCTAAAATAGTATTTTGTTTGCAACAAACATTTAATTCACAATGAATGAGATTGATTAATATGAAGTACCACATTTGTTAGTGAGCAATCAAACCATACCACATCGACAGGGATTCTGTTAAAGTCCAATTTGGAAGCGTGATATAAAACTTCAGTGGGAAACCTCATACTGTTCCCTGGATACCAATATGGAATTAGATTGCTCTTTGGCAAATTGGCCTAGGATTTTACCATAGAAAATAGATACCTTGTTTTCAGGTAACTGATGCCTTTTATGGTTGGAATAGCCAAATTACTGTGTCGTCTTTGAAAAGCTTCTGCCACATTCTGTGGCTTTACTCTCCCGAGTTACCAAAGGAAAGATATTGGTGTTCATAAAGAGAAATGGGCCCCATAATTGCTTATGACTTGAACCCATCAATCACTGTCCTTAGTTCATCCTAATGAACTGAGTTACTATTAGTCAAGCACTTTGGGATTCTCTGGTGCATTTCCCAAGACAGAAACCAGAATCTGTCCTTGGGAAAAAATTTGTATGTTAATCAAACCTTACAACTTCCAACAAGCAGAAATACATTTGAGGATTTTATTAACTATTAATTGAAAAACAAGTTTCATATTTGTGCCTAATTGACCCTAGACACTAAATTGACAAAATATCATGAAGCATTTAAAAAAAATCACAAGATATTAAAATAATCCTGAACATTGTCTAACAACCATTGAATACAAGATCTTCCCTCCTGGACAAATCTGAGGATGGGGGATCCTCAGGTTTTGAGAGAGCTGAGGCAAGGCAGAAATGAACTGTGCAGAGGGGAACATGGGACATTTGCTCACAGAAGATTTGCTATCATGTAGTGCTGTTGAATTTACAATAATAGGAACTGACAATATTTGATAACCAAACACTAGCTCAAATGGGGAAAGATCTATAATCAATTGATAATGTCTGCTACAGACCCAGGAATAAGAAATGGCCATATTCATGTCATTTATATGCCTCATACTGCCCCAAGCAGAATAAACAACACTAAATTTGATTTCATAGATTTTTTTTTTTGCTTCCAGTTTTCTGGGACATTCTCAGTTGATACCTTTTTGTTCTTGTTTGTGTCTCTGTTACTATTATCCTCACTGTTCAAAACCAACTTGGTACACAGGTAGAGTCCATCATCAAGAGAATCAACTCTGGGGATTTGGAAGCAGAATCTGAAGCAAAGACTAAAGAGAAGTCCTACAGTTTTCCATGTCTTGTTCAGACACAACTTATATAACCCAGTCCAAACTGTCCAGAAATGGCTCTACGGACAGTGGGTTGGGCTTTCCCACATCAATGAGCACTCAAGAAAGTGACTTACAGAGAGAGCCACCGACCAATATGGTGAAGATAATTCCTCAATTGAGAGTCCCTCACACTTAAGTCCAGGCTTAATTCTCACAAGCTATACACAGCACTTCCCATTATTTTAAGTGTCCTAACTTAGTTGCTAAATATTACATAACTACCCAGAGGAGTTTCCTGTGTAACTGTCATTTGTCCATTTGGCTCTCCCTAAACATTTTCAAATCCCTGTTGAGTACTTACTCTATCATAATCTTCTTCCTTCTGCATCTGGATTTTCTCTATAGTCTACTTTAAACAGCTTAACACAACACATCTTTGTGTTTGTTTAGGACCATGCTTGATATAAACTTCCTTTCTAAAACCCTTTCTGGAACAGTTTGGACCCTCTACTTGAGATCACAGTCTTCACCAGTCCTGTATCACTGACAATACTTTCTTTCTGTAGTGTATAGCATTTACAGTAGCAATGAAAACACATAGCTTCTCTTTGGAATGATATTTGGTCATACAAGGTTTTCCATCTATTTGTGTTCTTCATATGCCTCATGAGCAAAAAGCAAAAGGATGCATTGTTCAGATTTCCTTAGCAGGGTCCTGAGGGGTTTAGCATGTTTAACTCTTGCAGCAGGATCATTCTCTTGTATACTATGAAGATGTGTTGCTCTCACTGATTTTTAATAAAGATCCTACTGGCCAAAAGCTAGGCAGGAAGAGATTATGCAAGAGAAATAGACTGAGAGAACTCTGGGAAGAAGGGGTTGGAGTCTCTTGCCAGAAGCAGAGGATTCAGGATGTATAGAAAATGAGGCAACAAGCCATAAGCCATGTGGCAGCACATAAATTAATAAACGTGGGTTAAGATAAGTTGTAAGAGCTAGTTAGTAATAAGCCTTAGATATTGACTGAACATTTATAATTAATAATAAGTCTTCATGTTGTTTATTGGGTAGTTGTGGCCAGTTCAGGTGTTACTGAGGGAGACCAAGAGGCATGGTGGCTTTGAGGTCCTGAGGACCCCAGATGGAGCATGGCCAGCCCCCTTTGAAGACCAGTTGGTTGCAGGCTGCCTGCCCTTCTTGTTTACTCTCCCAAGTTCACAAGGGGAAGATTGCCGCTGTTGCTGCTTCATGGGACATTTCAACCCTCCAGGAATTGTCCTAAGGTTCAATCTTGTATTAGTGTTTTATATAAACTCCTTAACAAATAGTAATCCTTTTATATAATCAATTGTCACACTTCTTACAATAGGTTGTCCCTATGAAAATCTCCACCTACACTTGAGTTTCCAGCTGGATGCTCAAGGGTGGAGGCTGGGCCTTCTAACATACCCCTTATAACCTGAGTTCCTAGCTATATATAATCGGAAAGAAATAGCACTTACTTTGTATGCAATGGATAGGCTCTAGGGTAAGCCCCTGAAGAGGGAGTGACACTAACCAATCTCTCTAAAAGGGTAATTCTTCTCTTTGATTTTTCGTGATGGGGAATTGAACCTGAAGTCTTTGCAATTTTTTTCCCTACTTTTTCCATTGTTGTTTAAGACCCAGGTTTTGAGATTGTAGTTATCTTCCTTCCACAGCCCCCTAAGTAGGTGGAATTACAGGCCTGAGCATGAGGTTGGTCTGGCTTGTTTTGCTGTTTAAGATGGATCTCCTCTTTGTAGCCAGGCTAGCTTTGAACTTGTGATGATTCTTCTGCTTTATCAGCTTCCTTGAGTGGCACCATTGCACTGTTCTTGTAGGGTTCACCTATGTATGGTGGTTTTGAGCATTTAGCACTTTGAACTCTACTCCTTGTCTCCCAAAACAATGACAGAAAAATGTCTTTTGATATCACCAACTACTCCTCTGAAGACTAAAATTTCAAAGACTGAAGGCCAAGAATTCTAGATACACCCTTTATATATTAAGAACAATGAGATTTTCCCATCTCTGAGCAAGTTGCATGGGGAACACACCAGAAAATGATGCTCAGTTGTGATCTGAAGAGTCTGAAAAGTGCTCTGGGTGCTAAGGGAGAGGAGTGATGCTGTCTTCTTCCTTGAGAGCCAAATGAGGACCTGCAGCAGATGCACCTATGGGGTTGGTGCCCACACAGGATGTCCAAGAGGGAGAGAAGGGAAGGGAATTGCAGATGGAGGGAGCATGTGCCGAGGTGCTGAACTGGGGTCTCTTCTCCTCCATCCACAAGGATGTGAGGCTTTGTGAGCCACTCCCTAGCTTAGGCTGGTTTCACCCTCTGCAAAATGAATGCATGTGGTAGGCCTGCCCGCCCTGCTGAGTGGTTGGGCAATTAGAATGTTTTCATTTTTGTACCATGCTTATCCAGGTGGTGATGGAGGTCATCAAATCAGTGCTCCTCTTATATGGCAATAGGAGGGGGTGTGGGACTAAAGGTAGATATCTCTGTTTGCAGAAGAAAAGGAAACAATTAAGTCAAGGAGGTTATAGTCATAGGAGGCTGGAGAGAGATGATTGATTCCCATTTGATTTAAGTTGATTTGGTAAGTTTAAATGTTCCAGGCTCCCAGCATCAAGAGCCTCAGTGCTACAAACAATGTCACCCTAGTGTTCTACCACATCAGTCTCTGGACAGTGCCATTATAGGACATTTCCTCCACCTGCCACCTGCTTGACAATGTGACTCTGCCATCTCATAGGATCTGATTGTGCAGAAAGAATCAATTAAAGATCCCCCACTGGAGGCTGAGTCTCAGTCTCCTTCCGTTTTCTGTTTTCTTTCCACAGCAAGTGGCTGCACGAGGAAATAGCTTAATAGAGTAGAGACTCGTAAAGACATAGCTGATGGCTGCCTTGGTCTCTGGAAGAGGAAAACAGCCCAGAGGATTTCGATTCTCTACCACTTTTCTGACCTCAATTTACAAGATGGAATTAAGTTCTAGAAACCTCAGAACAGAACAAAATAACAGAACTATTGGCTTTTAATCACTGGTAGAATCATGGGGAGTTGGCAGACCTCTAACCTTATCATTTAATTCTCTTTTTTAAGTGACTTCAACATCAAGGACATCCAGCCTGGTGTGGATGCTATTCCTTTCCACAGAAAAGGAAATGTACTCATTTAAAGAGATTTTTAAAGCACAAGTTATTGGTCCTGTTGCATTGGGAGTGCAATGCTAAGCAAGACAGAGGTGACCCCATTTTCAGGGAGCCAAAACAGTAGAGAGAACCAGGCAACAAAGAAACTATAGGAATATTGTGATAATTGTATGGCTTGCCATTTAAAACGTGATTTTCAGTATCTCTTCTGGGTTCATAAACATGAAGCAGATAGTTTGGTATCTGCCTCTGGCAAATTTATAATTGGCTTATGTTGACTGAGAGCTATGGTTGATGACCCAGGCTTTTGTTCAGGACATCGAGGTTCAGAAAGAAAGGGAGCAACCTCCTTTGTTCAGTTTTCCTGTGTCTGGATAAAGTCTGGAAGAACTTCAGTTAGCAGGACCCAAGTACGTGCATGGACTCGGGCCTCCACATAGATGTCTCAGGCCCAGGTTGTCATCCTTTGGAACGCTCTTTAAACTCATCTCCGTTTGTGACATGGGATAGCTGTGAGAGCTGGAGGAGGTGTCTAAAGCAGGCTGTGTGGTGTACATTTCAACACAGCCAGCATTGTGATGGCTGTCAGGGTGTGGCAATGACTAGGCAACTACTTTGATGAGGGACAGAAGCTTGGTGTGCAGCTTTGCTGCCTCCCAGCAACGAGAGATGGCTCAGTCCTACTCCTTCTCCAAGCTTCATTCTCTGCCTCTCAAGACAGGGATTATTGATAGTCATCTTCTGAGACCACAGTGGCTTCCAGGGAGGGGATGGGGGATGTAATTTAGCACCATGGCTAGTACACACCACACCTTGGTGTATGATGAGATCATCATAACCTGGGTCAATTAAATTGTTGCTTAGCATGCTTTTACCATTCTTATTTGTCTTGAATTGGTTGCCTAGAAGCAAAGCTTGCCATAGAGATCCCTGTGGAGATGACTTCTTGAGAGAGTTGCTGTCTGGGCTCACCTACAGTGAACGAAGGATGATGGGAGAGGAGGTAACAGGGAGGTTGCCAAAACAAGTCCACCCTAAGCCTGATCCCATGGGATGCTTCAGAACATGGATCATTGTACAGTGTCCTACTCCGAGGGCAAAGAGCTTGGCTATGAAACCTCACGTGAGCTACTTTCCCCAAGTAAGAAGTCTTCATTTTCCCAAGCATGTCTGAAAAGTATCTAATCCTTCAGAAAAGGGGGTTTCATGAACTAAGCAACAGCAGCCCAGAGACAACACAGCAGTAGAGCAAGAGCATCATCTGCTCCACCCTTCTGGGACACTTTGACTTGCCTCTGAAAGACCATTTATATATTCTCAGCTAACCCCCCAACTCAAAGAATGAATGTTGGAACTGGGACCTGGCCGAAGAGTATCAGATCTGGATGAGCAGAAGCACAGAATCCAGGATGATCACGTGACATTACAGAAGTCAGTGATACACAATGAGACTTTGATGGGAGCTGTAGAAGTCAGCTCCATTCTTTTCTGTACTTAATGAGATTATGAGCTGGACCAGTTAGGACTGAACATAGGACCTGAAAATGAAATCAGCTCAGTGGCTGGCAGAGTTAAGATGTGAAACAACAAAGTTCCCAATTCAGCCCCCAAATCAAGACATGACTGAAGATTACTCTTGCATTTTCAATTTATGTGACAACAGGGTCTCCTATAAGTTCAGGCTGGCCTAGAACTTACTATGTAGTGAAGAATGACCTTGAATTTCTGATCCTCCTGCCTTTACACCTGGAATGCTAGGATTGCAGGTATGCACAAACATGTTCGGTTTTAGCTTTATGTTTGTGACACAAGTATGCCAACTGACATATTGTGCCAGCCCTGTTTGATATTTATTTTGCTTGGTTCTTTGGGCTGACAACTCTGGGTATTTGTTAACACAGAGGCTAACTGATATTAAGAGCATAATGGATCTAGATGCACTATGCAAATTAGGGTAGTCAATCAGTTCTAGGAATACTGTTGTTATGTAAATTCAATTTTCTTTTGACTGAGTGAACAGAAACTTGCAGGTTGGGGCAGATTCCCAAATTGAGTTTCATTCTCTGAGACAAAGACAAGGAGCATTAGGATGCTCTGCTGGCACTGGCACTGCCCCCAGTTCTGACATGGAGGCTCTCCAGCCAGCTTTCTTGGGTTTCAGAGACCAAGGTATGCCACAGCAAGAGAGGGGGTCATGTCAGTACAAAAGGCACCCGAGGGTGGATTGTAACTGCAAATCAACAATGTCTTGCTTGGACAGAAAATATTTTTAAAACAAAACCAACCAGCTAATCAGCCAATCCATCCTTTCAAGGCCAGAGGAGACAGCTCCTTAGGAAAAGCCCTTGCTGCAGAAGGCTGACAACCCGAGTTTGAGTCCACTCAGTATAATTGAGTGTGGGAGCTCCGAGCATCTGTAATCCCTGCACTCTTATGGCAGTGTGGAAGGTGGAGATGGAAGAATTTCTGGGATCCCCAGGTGTGCTAACCTGGAATTCATAGCATAGCGGCAGGACAGGAGAGAGAGTTCCTGGGAAAAACGTGCAAAGCAAGAGCCAGGTCCTACATGTCATGCTGGTCTTCACAGGGCCCACACAGACACCCCCCACACACAGAAGCAGGCACACATGTAGATATGCACACAGTCAATAAACACATGCAAACAAAATACCCAAACAGAAAACATTTAATTCGCACTTTCTACTGACAAGGTAAATATCATCCACTACATAGTTAAGAACATTTAAAAGTTACATTCTGGTCAATAGTTTTTTTCTCTTACACCATTATGTTTTCTTCCCTCAGGTTGTTTTTCTCACACAGCCTGTTGTGTTATTGTTCCTGGCCTCACATCCTCAGATTTCAAAACCACACGTGTGCATTAGACATAGACACCTGTGGAAACTTTTTTTTTAAAAAAAAAAAACCCAAAAAACAAAAACAGAGCAAAGCAAAACCCTGGCCTGAGAAGAAAGTGTTGTGGCCCCGAGGACCCAAGTTCAGGGCCTAGCACTTACACGTATTTTGCTTTAACAAAAAGCCGAGGTTAGAGAGAAGGCTCAGTGGTCAAGAGCATGTGATACTTCTGCAGAAGACCTGATTCTGTTCCCCCACACCTTCACCAGCCAGTTCATGAAGGGTTCTAACTCCTGATCTGACTCCCTTTTCTGGCTTTCATGGCACCCACACACATCTGGCATACACATGTGGCACATACACACAAAGAAATAAAACTTTTCAAATTTAAAATAGAAATGAACAAATAAGAAAAGAAGCAGACTAATTCTGACACATCTCACTCCTGATGAGGACATGCCCTTCCATTTTTCTTAGAAAATATATGGCCCTGGAATGTCTAAATCTTTTACCAAACAACCTGACTACATTCCAAAGTGGCTGTAAGTGCTTACCAGCTATGCTATGAAATTTCTAGTTTCTCTATATCCTCACATGGCTCAGTCCTAACAAAGTATTTTGTTACCTTATGTAGGATTGGGGAGCATCATTGAAGAAAAGACAGATAATGTCAAAGGTAGGTGACAGGGAGAAGAGAAATGCTATCTCCTGGGCATGACTCCAGCACTGCAGAGTGATCTCACAGCCTGCATAAGACTGGACCTGTCAACAGTCATGGGCCAGGGGTCTCATGGGACTCTACTTACCCCTTTTGAACTACTAGCTGCTGATAGATTTTGGGAGAAGGGGATGATTATCTTCAGTTGTGCACCCACTGGTGAGCCCATAAATGCTGGAGGACAGTTCCAAACCCATGAACACAGGAAGGGATCACAAGACATAAAGATACATGATTGTGAGAAAGTGATTGTAGGGGAGAGTGATGAGATGGAAAAGAGATAGGAGAGAATGAAGTGTGAGAGTAATCAGAATGCATTGTATTCATATAGTGGATTGTCAAAGAATGTTTAATTAATGAAAAAAAAGACCCACTTGCTAGGTCTGTGTTGTGGTTTGGATATTAAATGTCTGCAATGCTTGGTCCCAGCTGGTGGCACTATTTAGATGTGATGGAGGTATCTTCACCACAAGACTGATGAAGTTATACATGAAGGGGGTGGGCTCTAGTCAGAAGTGTTTGGGTCCTAGGAGTATGCTCCTGGGGTGTATTTTGTCTCTGGTCACGTGCTCTCAGTCTCTGCTTGGTGAGAACCAGAAGGTGAGTAGCTCTGCTATACCAAGGCTCCCACCATGATGCCCTCAGCACAGCCTGCTGATCAAGAACCAACATCTCCCAAATCAGGAGTCAAACAAGCCTGTTTTCATCTTCAGGTTGTCTTTTTTTGGTGCTTTTGTCACAGCAACACAGAGATGACTGATATTCTAGAACAAGTGTAGCAGTGTGTCAATGTGGGTTTTTTGACACTTAATAATGATAAGGAATATTTCTTCCTTACTTTCTATATACCTTTTCAATTGTTTGTTCAGTTTTGCTCGCTTTTTTTGAGTTATTGGAGTCCTTTACATACTATAGATAGTAATCTTTCTATATTATATTTTATGACATTTTCTCTGGTGTGTGATTTTATTTCCCTTGACTTGTTTTGGCATCTTTGTGAAAGATCAATTGCCTGCATCTTCATGTATACATTTCTATACTCTGGTCTTTATGTTGGTCCATTTAGGAACAACTTACATTTGCATATGGGAGTTGTGGCTGAGGACTCAAAGAGATGGTTCAGTAAGTAGTGTGCTTTCTGCACAAGCATGACCTTGCATCCCCAGAACCCATGAACAGGTGAATAGATTCTGTGTCTGTAATCCTAGGAGATGAGGGTGACTCCAGAATAAGCAAGTGGCATGATATATATAACACAATAGAAAATGAGATCTGACACCAGAGATTGCCCTCAGACCTCCACATACATGCTATGACATGCACACACTCTCACAAGCAAACTTACAAGTTCACTCATGTATACACACATATACCCACACAGCTACAGTAGAAACATATGACATCTGAGCTACAGGATGGCTTTCAGTCCCTTACTGAGCTAGCAAGCCCAACATATTACAAAGCAGACATTGCCTCCACCACCTCTCTTTCCACAAGATTAGTCATATAGAGCAGTGGCTGAGAATGCCTCAGGTCTTTCCCCAATGTATTGACATTAAACATGTCATAATTTTATTTTTAATTTATTATTGAGAGCTGGAGAGACAGCTCCATAAGAACATGTTGCTATTGCAGAGGACCTGAGTTTGAGTCCTAATGGGTAGGTACATGATGGCTCACCATCATCTGTAATTCCAGCCCCAGGGCATCTAATGCCCTCTTCTGACCTCCAAGGGCACATATACACATGCATGCAAAAACACTCACACACATAGATAATGAAATGACTTTAAATTTTTTTTCAGTTATATTAAAATATAAGATCATGAATGTAAGGGTCCCTTTGCTATATCTTTGAAGCTGTAACAGTCTGCACATAGTAGAAGCTTATTTAATTTTTATTGAAGAATTAGATTTTAGTTATGCTAGGTCACAGCAAGTCAGGCAGAATTGGCTTCCCTTTTCCTGCTGACACCCACTTTTCAGTGTCGTCATACTCACTTGGGGTTTTTTTGAGTTAGTATTGACCTTGTTATGATTTGGGCAGGAGGTGCCCCTCACAGGCACATGTGTTTGAACACATGGTCTGTAGCATGTGGTGTTGTTTAGAGAGGGTGTAGAATCTCTGAGACATGGAGCTCAACTAGCAGAAGTGAGTTCCTGGAGGCAGGCCTTGAGGATTATATCCCCCCCGACCCCCATCTCCAGCACACACTCTGTACACCTTGATCACCAAGATTTGAGCAGCTCCCACTACAATAGGCATGGCAAACCCTGAAATGCCACCTCCTTCTTGGTGAACCATGCAGATGTGAGATAAGCCCCTCCCCCTTAAGTTGCTTCTGTCTGTTCTATTTTAGTGATGATATAGCAAAGAGATGTGAATCTTTTCATCCTATTTGAACATTTTTAGTGATGATTTTGTTGAGAGATTCTCTATAAGTAAACACAGAGAATAATGTGCATTTAAATTCAAATGCCACCTTCCATGAGCTCAGAGCCCCACTGCTCCTGAACTGGACATCAACGCTCATGTTCATCTTGCACCTGCTCAGACAGAGACTGAGCACACACTACCCTGTCCTTCCTCTTACTTGTTCATTTCAGTCCCTCTCTGTTTTTGTCCTACTTTCTCTCTTACGGCACTCGTGAAGTCACTAAGGCTTCCTGAGAAGCCCGTGTCCCCTCCCTGATTGTGCATCAGAACCATCTGGGGAGCCTTCCAATAACCCCAGTGAGGACCAGTAGAGTCACATGAAGTACCATGCTTCTCAAAGCCTCCTGTACAGCCATGGCCAAGGACCTCTGTCCTACTCAGCAGGTATAAAACACCTGTCTTAATGTCTGCATGATGCTTCATGGCAGGAACCATCCACATTTACTCACCTGATTCTGTATTTATGTACATTCAAACTGTACTAGATTTATTTTCTTTGTGCCCATTTTGACTGAGAAAGTTTTATTACTGTAGTATTTTTGCCAAGAGTTAACACCTTTTATCATTTTCTGATCCCTCATTTTGAAGAATTTGTGCTTTTGGCCTTGAATTATCTGTATGATGGTCCCTGTCGCTACACATGCTTCCTGTGGATGTTTGTGCATTTGCTGAACATGCCTTTATCTGTTTCTTGTTTACTTACCCACAGTTCATTTGGTCCCTTAAGTATAAGAACACATATTTGGAATTTTTTGGAAGTGTTTCTCTTTTGACAGGAGCATTAGGATTTTTCAGAGAAAATCTAAAAAGAGGGGCTGAGGAGATACCTTAGTGGATAAAATGCTTTACATGCTCACCTTCTCAGCACTCACATCAAAAACAAGATGAGGTGTTGAACCCCAGTGCTCAGAAAGCAGAGTCAGGCAGTCTCTGAGGAAAGCTGGCTGGCCTGACTAGAAATGAACTCCAAGTTCAGCAAGAAACCCTGCAATTGAGAGTACAAGCTCAAAAATACGTACCAGGGAAAGCCGAAATGTTAGGGACACAGGCTGATCTCTTCCACAGAAGAAATGCGTGTTTGTTTTTTAGCATGAAGCCTGGGAATGGGTACTGTTATTAGCCTGGTGATCTAGTTTAGGGTCAGGCCACACCCAAATTCCTCAGAGTCTTCCAAGACCTTTATCTTGAGCTTTGGTTCTCAGTCAATAGACCCCTTCCATCTCCTTCGGGGAGATGTCATGTGTACTTTATAGCCAAGTATAGACCTCTACATTATCTCTGTCAGAGACCACACCAGATCCTAACTAGGCCCTTAAGCTGTAGAACCCACCACCATGGGAGAGGTCACATGTCCTTTCAAAAAGAGTTTTGATGTTGTCACATTCTAAATTTACTATGCACATGCTATTGAGACATTTATTATCAGAAACGTTTTTCTAAAGTTGTTCTGTATTTAATATGTCTGAAATAAACTGCCTGTATGTAAAGCCGTATTTTTAAAATTTAAAAAAGACCAGGTTTCAAGTGAACATACTTGGGAAGTGACAGACAGGCACAGTGCCAACTTGACAGGACAGTGGGATGATCGACCCTTCCTATGTCCCCGCTCTCTCAAGTCCTGATATGTAGCTGTCACATCGTCACTTCTTACTGCAGTTGCAAGTTGTGAGAGCACAGAGCTATCTTACGCTCATTGCTCCTGATTTTCTCATTTTCAGGAGGCTTAAATGCTGAACACTCATGGAAACAATGCAGCTTCTGGTGCGTCTGTGGAAGAGTCGCTGGTAACTTCCAGGTGACAACACCCTGAAAGGATTACTCTGAGCACCCACTCTGTCGCAGGCATTGCTCAGAGAGAGCCCAAGGGATTCAGGGTGACCCACAGCAATAACACATTCATAAAAGTGAAAATTGAAAAGTAAATCACACATTGCATTTCTGAGTCTATAACTTTCAGAACTATCTTCCTGAGGCATTTGATGTGTCTCTTGAATGGGGGTGAGAATGGGCAGGCCAGAAGAGGTCTTTAGTGGAAGCTGAAGGACTGAATTTCTAAAGGAAATTTTTTTTTAAAATATCATTCAATGCAAGGCACAGCTAATGTCTGTATTTGTCTGTCTCCTACATGACAAAATAACTGGGCAAACTTAGAGAAGAGGCCATGTGTTGGGGTCACAGACTGTAGAACTTGCTTGTTCCTGTCACCTTGGATCTGAGCATCTTGGCAGAGGGTGAATGATAGAGCAAAGGTACTTGTCTCATGTTGCTTGGAAGCAAAGAATAAGACAGAAATCTGGGCATTAATATATGCTCCACGGGCATACACCTAGGGATGTGCTTCCAATTAGACCCCATCTCCTGGTTTCCACTGTCTCTTAAGAAGTCACCAAGTTATGAATCCATGGATGGATGAATTCACTGATTAGGTCAGAATCTCATTATAAATTACTTCTTTAAAGACTTGCCTCTGAACATTGTCCTGGGGAGCAAGTGTTCAACAGTCCCATTTTGGGAGGGACGTATTATATCCAAACCAAGACAATATCTGAACATGCTCCTATGTGACAATTCCTGCTATTTTCCCATTCTACAGATGGGAGAATTGATGCCCACATGAGTAATGTCATTTGCCTATGGTGAGTCAGCAAGTCACATAAGATTCAGGGATTGGCATTCATAGTGCCGGAGCTCACTTCCTTAAGCCACTTTGAAGCCAGAGTCAACATGGAATGTAGGTCTTTTATGATGTGGCCTTTGCTAACTTCATCATCTAGACCCTTCAGACCTCCTTCAGTCTGTGTTCCAGCCATAGCTACTTCACTTCTTCCTGATATACTTTGCTATTCATGCCTTTACAGCATCCTGAGCTTGCACATGTCGTCTGAAGCTTCCATAGAATGTGAGCTCTCTGAGGGTAAGAATGACATTTCATATTTGTGTCCTGAGCACTTGGTGCAGAGCCTGGCAACCAGCAGATATTCAGTGACAGACTGTATGATCACACCTCAATGACTCTGTCACTGTGAAAATGAGTCCTGCTGTGTCATTTCATTGCCCTACAGGGATGTTTGACATGTTTCTTTCTCTGAATTAGCTCTCTCTTATGTTATTGTTCTTAGACACTGGTTGTCTGATGCCTGGGCTGCATTTTCTTTCCCTTTGAAGTATCCTGGGCACCATAAGCAAGCACTCCACTACCACACCACCTCTGCATTGCCTGTCCAGAAATTAGGGAGACCAACAGAATCTCTGTGTCCCCCCAAGCTGGTCCCATCTGTTCCTGTACAATCCTTTCTGAAGACTCAATCATAGGCCAATGTCAGAAAAATAGGTGGCTTTCTTCTCAAAGGAAACCCAAACAATTTGTACTTCATCTCCTCATGTTCCTTCCCATGTATAGAAAAGAAATAGTTCACCATTGATTCTGTGCTGGAAACTGGGTAATAAGCCAGTGTCTTAGTTAGGGTTTCTATTGCTGTGATAAAGCATCATGACCAAAACAACTTGGGGAGGAAAGAGTTTACTTGGCTTACATTTTCATATCACTGTTCATCATCAAAAGAGGTCAGTACAGGGCAGAAACCTAGAGGCAGTAGCGGAGGCAGAAGCAAGCTTTCTGACTTACTCATTATGGCTTGCTCAGCCTGTTTTCTTATAAAATCCAGGACCACCACCCATAGCAGGCTGGGCTGTCCCTAATGAATCACTAATTAAGAAATTGCCTCATAGGCTTGACTGCAGCCCAGTCTTATGGAGGCATTTTCCCAATTGGGGTTCCCTCCTCTTAGACCACTCTAGCTAGTGTCTATCTTACATTAAATTGGCCAGAACAGTCAATGATAAGGAGAAACATCTCCCAGAACTTAGAATCCAAAAGGGCAAAGAAGCATTCTTAAAGTAAGAAAGATGATCCAGGAAAGGACAGGGAAGATGGAGAAGGCCACTGTGGTCCAGGAGTGTGAACTTTTCACATCAACAAGGTGTTGCCATGTAGAAATCCTGGTCTATTGACTTAGTAACTTTCAACATTTCAAGGCTAATGAGAAATCTGGGCCTGGTCTAGAGTGCTGGCTCAGTGGCTCAGAATGCTGGCTGCTCTTGTAGAAGGACCTAAGCATTCATTCCCAGCAGCCATGTTGAACAGTTCACAGCCACCTGCAACCCCAGGGGATCTAATGGCCTCTTTTGGAGCCTGCACACACACACACACACACACACACACACACACACACACACACTCGTGCACATACACGCACGCATGTATACACAACACATACATACATAAAAGAAATAAGGATGTATATAAAATAATTAAAAGTTCTAATTTCTTTAAATTGTGTTGCAAATTAAAATCAATTTTTTTGGAATGATCTGGCCACTTTTTTGTTTTGTTTTGTTTTTTTTCTTTTGGGGAGTGAATGTTAGGTCTTTAGTCCAGGGTGATGAAGTATACAGATCTAGATAAGAATTCTGATATTACTATGTTTCTTGGGTGGCCCTGGGTAAACATCTCTGAATCTCTGAGCTCTGAGTTCTTCCTCTGTAGAGTGAAGCTTCACCCCAAGACTTCTTAATCTAAGCCCATATAAGCTCACTTATAGCAGCAATTTGTGCCCAGCACAAAGGAGGCCCTCCACAGTGGTGCCAGAGATAGCATATTTCGATGATATTCTGTCTAACGTGCAGAAGATGTTACAGCGTTCAGGTGGTGTCATAAACAAGGATTGAACAGAAATACTCATTAACCAAATAGAATTCATTCGTTTGTAAGTAACTAGCCTAACTCACACGGTTTGAAGGCCCCACGGGGCGTCACATTTGACTCAGGGTTTCAGGTGTAGATTGTTCTAGCTCCTCTTTTGTAAGCACTTTCCCTTTGCGGTTAAAGTCACAAGATCTTCTTCCTGTGTGGAGGCAAGATGCTGCCTGATTGTTACAACATGTTCTTGAGATAAAACTTCATCCTCTGGTCCACTCAATTCTTTTGCAACTGTACAAATTTATTACCCGGTGCGAGTGGTTCCTTCCAGAGGGAGGAAAGAAAATATGCTGGTGACATGCAAGTCTGCTCTGGAGGCAATGTCAGGATGCAGCAGGTACCACCCGATCTCTCGATGGTGCTGGAGATGGAGATGGCAAGTACCAGCTGCATGTCTCCCACCTTACATCAGGCCCAGGGATTTTTTTTTTTTTGGCTCAAAGCTAATGATGCAAAGAATGTTTCTGAATCTCCTTCCAGAGATGCTGCAAAACACAGGAGAAAATTTAATCTTATCCTCAAGTAGTCCCGGTGCACAGTGACTGGGCTCTTTAAAATGTACTTCCATTTGGTCCTATTCTAAAGTAGAGTGCCTAGGCTGTTTGGTGTGACTTAAATCCCTCATGATGCTGCTGAGGTAGGAGCAGCACCTTAAGTGTGTGGCAACCCAGAACGTCAAGTGTGAAGGCCTAAGTATTCTAGTTCCTTGAGGCCACATGCACCCTGGCTGATTCTTATATCCATGAGCCCCAAATGCAGATGAGCTAGCAGCTGCAGATGTGTTGTGAGGGACTCTGAGGATTCAGAGGAAGCCTCCTGAAGTTGATCTGTGGTGAAATGTCCTCTACTGGGGCTGTTCTGTCCATCCCAATATGCTTTGCAAGCTTCCAGGAGCAGATGCATGCCCTCTGGCTGAGCTTGGGGGCAGTGGCTGAAAGTCTTAATTTTGATTAATAAGAACAGAGTCCTAGTTTGTCAACTCTGAAAATCAAGTTCGGTTTCCCTTTTCTCAAGAAGATGGAAGTGGGCTAGAGATGAAAAGATTCAGACATGTGACTTGAATGGGTACTGGAGGCTCTAGCTTTATTGTCTGGATGATGTAAGTTAGTTAAACATCCACTGACATTAGTGGATATTTAATATTAATTAAGATATTACATAGTAGCACGTCAGAGGAAGGGCTGAGTTTTCATGGCCTGCGAGCTCCAGGTGATAGCAACAGTGTCATTTCTAGAGCCACCTTTGCACATGGTAGAGAGAGACAATCCTTCTAATTGCTTACATTCTAGAATCATATGGGGGAGGTTATAGAAAAAAAAATCAACAAGCCAATGTGTACTTAGGCAGGCCAAAGCAGCATGCTCGATCAGTCTCATTGGGTGACATCCTGGGTGACTGTACAGCCTGCTTGAGAACTAGTCGTGGTGACTGCACATTATAGCAAGCAGGGAATCTAATCAGTCCAATGCCTGCCTCCAGCCAGGAAGAATCTCTTGAGACATGTGTGCTAGGTGGGGTATGCAGAAGAATTCTGGGTTTCAAAGCCTTCCAAGTTGATGGTCCAATGAGGGTACTCAAAGGTTTAGAGGGACTCAGCTTCCCGCTGTGGTCTCCCACCCTGAAATCTTGGAAATCTTGACTGTTGTCCTTAGAGATCGAATTAGCATTTGAGAGCTTAGCTCTGTATCTTACTAGACTCATATGCCAGGGAACCTCAATTTCCTGAGTGTGTGTGTGTGTGTGTGTGTGTCTGTCTGTCTGTCTGTCTATCTATCTGTCTGTGTGCCTCTACACATGCATGCAATAGTCAGAGAAGGATATCTAGTAACTCCACTCAGTCTCTGCCGATCCCCTTGAGTTCTCTCACGGAGCCAGAAACTCACTTGTGGGCTGGTCTGGCTGGCCAGTGAGCTCCTGGGATCCAGTGTCCCAGCACCAATCCACACTGTCCCACATTGCAGGCTTTTCTCAGGCTGCTCAGTTCTTTTTACCTCCCATATTGTCCAGAAATTAACACTGAATGTTGATATCTTTTCTATATCTTTTGTTATTTTTTTTTTATTTTATTTGAGACAGTTTCATTGTGCTTCCCAGAGTAGCTTTGAGATCCTCTTCCCCAACACTCCCAAGTTCCACAAGTATTATAGGCTTGATGGATGGGAAGGTGGTTGTCGTTGCCATTGCTGATGGTACCTTCCTCCTTCAGCTTGTATTCTTTCAGCCTTTCATGGGTGTATCTACCTTATTTCCTTGAGACAGGGTTTCTTACTGACCTGGATGCTCCCTTCTCAGCTAGTCTAGCAGGACAGTGAATTCTTGGGCTCCTCCTATCTCTGAGGCTGAGGTTACACAGTGATGCCAGTTTCCTATGTAGGTGCTTGAGATTTGAACTCAGGTCTTCACACTTGCACAGCATGTGCTTTTATCCACTAAGACATCTCCCTAGCCATTCTTCTAGTCTCTTTTATTTTGCAAAATTAAAATGGTTTAATAGAATTTTTACCCCTTCAGTGTATCAAAATCACTTCCTTGTATCTTTTTTTTAGAAATACATTTATTAATGATTACAGATTATATTACGATTCATTTGACAGTTTCTTACTCTTGATAAATATTTGGATTGCTTTTGACTCTTAGAATTTAGGCAAACTCAGATGTGGAAAGCAGACTTGAGAACAGGAAACACTTCTTCAGGAGAGCTGACTCCCATTGTCTGTTACAGCTTCACAACCACAGTGCGTTTTAAATATCCAGCACTATACACATCATGACTACATAATGGGTGAATGAATGAAGTGAGGCATTGCAATCCTGGCATTTAACAGGGCTGATGCATAGTCATTTAATAAGTGTTCATGAAATGAATCAGTGAACTCCAAAGAATATATTAAAAAATACTTAGCCATAGCTGGGATATGCCAGAAAGCTGGTTCTAAAACATAATTTACTTCTTCCTGGTACAAGAATCCAGGCTCTATTGCCTAGAAATACTTCACAAAGTGAGGGCCAACGTCATAATTTGCTCTCAGTATGGTTTCGGGAAATTAATTGTTCCATTTCTTAAAGACCTTTTCTGTGCAATAATTAAAGAAAAAAAACCCTACACCATAGCAATTATCTATAATTACTAATGAAAACAGGTGTCTCAAATGCCTTTTCAAATTGAGACATGAATGGTTCATTATCGTCACAGGCAACTACCAATGTCCAATTTTCAGTGAGATGTTGAGATCAAACATAAGGTGGAGGATGGTTGAGGAGCATAGAGGGAACAGCCTTCCTATACGCTGCTCATTAGAGGAAGCTTGGCAGAGGGCGGAGTCAGACAAGCATTCAGACTAGAATCAAGGAGCTGCTCAGGGAGGCAGCATACATTGTGGCTGAGAAAAGCACGAGGCAGAGCCATGTGGAGGGCAAAAGTCTCTCACTGCAATTCATTCCTGGGTAAGAGTAGCACCATCAAGCTGTTGTCTCTAGGCCTCAGCCTCTGTTGAGTAACTGAGAAAGAACTAAAGTTATTTGTTTTAGAACTTTTGTGTCTGTCATTCAGGGCTGTCATGGGGCAGCAACTGAAGGAGCGAATGGGAAGATATTAACGGGGCCCAGCTTGTGCCTAGAGGTCAAGATTAATGAGGTACTTTCCAACCTGTCAAATCATCTTCCCACATGGTCTCTTCATTGATAAAAGTGCCCTATTTTTCCTTCACAGTTTTTCTCAGTTCTTAGTTTCCATAAACTTGCAGTAATAGAACAGAGTATATAAACACCACTGAAATTCAAGCTCTGCTTAGTTCACATCCTAGTGCATGCCAGGAGTTATAACTTAAGAGCCATTGCATAAAACCAGAAGTGGCATGAAGACTTTTAGAAGCATCACAGCTTGCCTAGCTCAGGATGCAGTGCTCCAAGTGGTTGGGCAGATGGGCATGTCTGGAAAGTGCTACATTTGCTGCCTCTTACTTTTAACTGGATACAATGAGATGTAGTCAACATTTTCTGAAATTTCTTCTTTCATGATTATAGCATGCTTTGGAAAAGCAAGTGTGGCTCTTCACTTACTAATACAAGTAAGTGCAGCTTGCCTTTGGACTGTAATTCCACAGAATTCAAGCCCCTGAATATGTTCTACTTAAAAGCTTCCCACAATATAAAGCATTTGAGGAAGATTACACATTTCTTCTCTCTTTCCTGGACAACTGGTTGTGGAAATGATTATGTTGAATAGGTGAAGTCCTGCTGCAGAGACCTCAGATCTTCCTAGAACTTTGACATCTAAGAATTACTAACATTCCACCAACCACCAACCCAATGGGCATGATTTATTTATTTATTTATTTATTCATTCATCCATTTATTTATTTATTTTTGCATTAGTTGTGTGTATGGTATATGTGTGTGCATTGGTTTGTGGGCTGTATTATATGTATGTGGCAATGTGTATTCTGGTGTGTGGAAGATTGTTTACAAATGTATGGAGGTCAGAGGTCAATATCAGTTATCTTACTCTATTACTTTCCACTTTAGTCTGTTGGAATAATTTTTTTGTAAAATGTGTCTCTGTTTAAACTTACTGGCTTAAGGTATCTCTGATCAGTTTAATAAAGAGCTGAATGGCCAGTAGTTAGGCAGGAAAGGATACGTGGAATTTCTGGGGAGAAATAGGAACTGTGGAAAAGAATCTGAGGTGAGATTCCCCAACAAGAGTCAGAGGAAGTCAGATATGTGGTACTGAGGAGAGGTAACAAGCCGCGTATCAGAATATAGATTAATATAAATGGGTTAAGTGTTCAGAGCTGGCTGAGAATGAGCCTAAGCTAAGTGATTGAGTGCAAGTTCAGCCTCTCTCTCCCTTGACCCCGTCCCCTTGAAGTCTGCCAAACAATAACCCCTCCCTTAGGGCTGCCCTTGGATTCTAGACCCCTGTCCCTAAGAAAGCCCACCAAAGGTCAGCCCATCCTTGGGACTGCTCAAGACCACACTTACAGGTTACTTACGGCCAAGTAGCCATATCTATCTGCCCTAGGACTCTCCCCCTGCCTTTCCAGGGGTCACCAGGATTGCTTTGCTCTGTACTCATTTAACCTGGGCCTTTTCTAATTTGGTCTGATTTGAATTATTGCATCAGTGGAGAGGCTTATCAAGGTGAAGAAAACCTATCACTAAAGCCAAACTTTCATAGTTAATAAGAAGTCTTTACAAAGGTCTTAAATAATGGCCTGTTATATTTGGCATCCAAAGTAGAGGCATGTATATCTAAGCACAGGGTCTGAAAAATCCTAGAAAAGTTCTGGACCAGAAGATGAATACACATCCTAACAATGCACATCTCAGGCAGTCCAGATACTCATGCCATGCAGAGACATGAGTCCTTTAAGAGGCCCTGCTGTGAAGCTGAGCACTTGAATAGAGCCATGTGTTGCATGCATCCAGAGAGCCAGGTGTTAGTATTTTGCACATGGAAGGATAAAGCACACTAGCATGCTGCCAAGAAGGCATATTAGGTTTATTAAAGGAATGGGTGGGGGAGGGGAAGAGAGAGAAAAAAAGAAAGGGGGGAGGGGAGGGAGCAGAAGAGAAAGAGAGTGTCTGTCACATGGTTGGGGCTCTTTAAAGACTGACCATGCAAACAAGCCCGTTGGCTGAGGGCATGGCCCCACCATGCTTACACTAACACCAGGTCCGGACAGGAAAAACTTCTGAATGGGTACAGTATGCTTTTAAAATATTCATAGATGCTGAAGAAGGAAAAGAAAATTGGGTAAAGTCCGTCATAGGAAAGGTAGTTTAAAATGATAAAGTGAAGTCTTTAAAGAGAGAGTAAAGTAATATAAAAAGAATAGGCCATGTAAGGATGGGAAATACATAACACAAGGTGTCTGGGTCTTAGATAATGCTTTATTAACTTTAATTTTTAAAATACTAATGAGCAAAAACAACAGCTGCTGATATACATTGAATTGTGGAAGAAAAATTGCTGAATTAAACCAGCCTACATATTTTAAGGATGTCTTATCTTCAGAAATCAGGAAATGTGTTGCATTGCAGAAGAGGTTATGCCTTTGTTTTCATAGCCATGAAAAGCTATGGATTCCTTCAAAATTACTAAGAGTCAGATTTGGTCAGGAGAGATCTCCTAAAAATCTTGACTGCAGACATGAAGGAAGAAATAAAGAAAAACTACAAGACAACTGGCATATATACTGATCCTTCTACATGAGAACACCTCTGTGATTAGAGGAGACATGATAAATCTTGTTAGCAACAGAGTCCTCATGACTTATTATTATATTCCATTGTTTCATTGGTATGAACAAATATTTATACTACAATTTGGTTATTCAGTCCAAATGGATTTATAAAGTTGACAGATGCCTTTTACATGTCTAAACATAGAGCAGAAAATTATCTATAGATGACTATGCACACCCCACATCCCATACTTTTTTAATGCAAATATGTATGTTATCTTTAAAAATTCATGTTTTCAGAAGAAAAAAAGGAGACACCAATGCAAGCAAGGTAAGTATCCCAGGTAATTCAGCCTCTCAAAATACCTCCATTACTGTTTCCTCAAAAATATGCTCAGAACAACTTCAAAGTAGCTATCTAGGATTGCCCAGTCTAATAGACTACTTTAGCCAAGACTTCAGAAAAGTCCTACACTTTCCCATTACACAGTGACTAGAAAACAAATGATATAAAGAGCTGTCCCAGGACTTGACCATCATCCCAATTTTCTCAGGGTTCCCTAAAAATGTCATCATCCCTAGACAACAGGAAATAAGTTTAAGAACATGATACCCACATTCCTGAGAGGTGGTGTGAGTGGTCATTGGTTATTCAGTGGGTTATAGATGTTTCTTATTTATGAAGGCTGGTTGAGAGATGTTATTGGTCATGGTCAGGGAGAAACCTAAAAAAAAAAAAGAGGTTAGATTTAGAGAGCTCTTTCTGAAAAAAAAATGGGGGAGGATATAGGAATGATAAGATAAAAGGGTAGATTGTTGAATCTATTTTTAAATTTAAAAGTAACTACTAGACTAAAATATTTTAAATTAGTATGAAATTTTGCATGTTGATTCAACTTTAAGGTTCGTTTTGTTCTACTGTATATATATATATATATATATATATATATATTTCTAGTCCTGTTTAAAGGGTAGAAATTGTACCCATGTAGCTCATTTAAAAATGTAATGTATAATTCTAGTCCTTGAAAGCTATTATTACAAACTGTTTAAAATAATTAAGAAATTCTTGTTAGTAGTTAGTCATCTATACCAATCAAACTTGTATTGAATGTTTGAAAGTTAAACAGAGATGTATTTTAGATTGATAGGTGGTTTTTAAACACTTCAGAGATCTATAGAATATAGTATTTAATGTTCTAATAACAAAAGGCTTTTCATGACAATGAGATATGTCTGCTCCTGGCAGTACCAATCTACTTCAAAAAAAGGATGATGGGCATTGAAGAGCCTCCATATGGGTGTGGTGACATGTTATATATTTAATAAAACCTGGAATATCAAGAGATCAACCCACAGTTAAACTAGGCAGAGGTAGCTCTGGGAGTTCCAGGGATAACAGAGCAGTGGTAACTCAAACAGCACAGAAATCTGGGGAATCTCTTTGAGTACAAGGCCAAACATGGGCCAGCATGGGGGTGGGGAGCCAGGAGTGGTGACCTACACCTTTAATCCCATAACACCAGAGACAGAGATCTTTCTGTGTTTCTGTGAGTTCAAGGCTGACTGCCAAATAGAGTGGCTCACATCTTTAATCTTAACCTGGATGGGATACAGCTGGATGAAGAAGGCATTTAAGGCAGGCTTAGGAAAACAGCAGGCATTAGAAGTGACCAGGAGCGAGGCTGAGGAAGCTGCAAGATAGTTGGGTAAGATTTGACTGTGGTGTTTCTCTCTTTGATATTTCAACCTTTCCCTGACATTTAACTCTGAGTTTGTTTCATTACAACCAGAATTCATGCAGCATATGGAGTTTGCTTTCAATGTGGTATAGATAACCACTGGGCAAGAAAGTATTTTTGCCTTGACTGCAAACAGTATGCTATCCAAATTGAACAAGCAGGACACAAAGAAAATTGACTGCTGACCTTTGCCAAGGTGTGTCAGTTTTTAAAACTTTTGGACACACCAAGATAGAATAGATAATAGAGTATTTTCTTCAAAATTGCCAAATACAAATGGACTGGACATTGTTAATCTAATTTTGCTTGATAACTGTTTATACTGTAAATAGTTTTGCTGTGTTAAAGTTATAACCTTTCCTTTTTATTTAGACAAAAGGGGGAAATATTGTTGGATATTTGATCACACTGTGTGAAGATGTCTCTTTTACCTACCCTATCTAAGACAAATTCTTGATTGGTTTAAGAAAGAGCTGAATGGCCAATAACTAATCAGGAGAAGATAGGTGGAAGTTCCAGGCAGAAATAGGAGCTGTTGGGAAAATCTGAAAGGCAGGGGATTTCCTAGCCTGACATGGAAGAAGGCAGATATATGGTGCTGAGCCATATGACAGAACACAGACCAATATAAACAAGTTAACTTAAGTTTTGTTTTGTTTGTTTGCTTGTTTTGAGACAGAGTTTCTCTGTGTGTGGTTATGATTGTCCTGGAACTCATTCTGTAGACCAGGCTGGCCTCAAACTCATCGAGATCTGTCTGCCTCTGTGTTCCAAGTGCTAGAATTAAAGACGTGTCACCACTGCCCAGGGGTTAAATTAAGTTTTAAGAGCTAGTTGGAAATAAGCTTAAAATAAGATTTAACTTTCATAATTGATAAAAAGTCTCCTAGTCATTATTTGGGAGATGACAGTCCAAAGAAAGTCCAACCATATTAGTCTTTGAGTAAGAGCCTCTTATTGAATATGGAGCTCATCGATTTGGCCAGCAGGTGAGCTTTAGGAATCTGCCTGTCTTTGCCTCTGAATTCTGTAATAACAGACCTAAACTGCTACACTTGACTTTTAAGAGGGTGCTGGGGATTTGAACTCAGATCCTCTTGCTTGTATGGCAAGCAATTATCATAGTCTATTGTGGGAATGTTTATAAGGCTTTGACTTGTGGTCCTGTTTTTCTTTAGTTTCTCCATCAAGATTTGAGTTTTTCTGGATCCAGTAGCATATTGATGAGTAACCAAACTAAGAGGAAATTTTGTTTTTGTCCATCTATTTGTCTGTCCTCTTCCTCATCAGGCGAGCTTGACAAATTTCCACTTCCAGAACCCTTCTCTTGCTTTCATTTTAAGATACCAGATAAACACAAGACAAGCAATTGGGCTTGCATTTCAGAAAAAGAATAAATCTAAAACTAAACTAAAAACTTCAGAATTTTAGTTTGTTCTGAATTATATTTCTATCTGCTGTTGGACAACCTTAATACTGTGATGTATGTGCACTCCAAGACCTGTCAATCACAGAACCAATGCCTTTGGCTCAGACTGTGTATACTAGAAATTGGAAGCCGACCCAAGCCAGGTCCATCAGAGAACTCCCTGTGCAATTCCTGCTTCAGTGTGGGAGGAAAGGCATTGCTTTTCATGTCACAAAGCTAAAAGACTGGTAGTGGCAGGGGACAACAGTCTATTCCTTCATTTGGATAAAGGCTGCCTGTGGAAGATGGAGATAAGGCCACTGCTTCAGAAAACCAAAGAGAGGGAGGGATAACACACTTAAAACCTCAGTGATGTCCCTGGATCCACTCCTATATAAAATCAGGCCTATCTTTAACTTGCCAGAGCCAGCAGCCAGTGCATCTGTCCTTTGCAGTTTTTTTTTTTTCTTGAGCTAATTTGAGTTGCAACCAATAAATGAAGCATATCTGGCACTCATTCACTGCCACTATGTTTCTCTGTCACTTGATACTTATCATCTACTCTATTTCAAGGCTTGTGCCAAAAGAAATTGCATTAGCTTAGCCCTGGCCCTGAAACCTTGAGCTTCATTATACACCAAACTCATGGGGCCAGTACATTTTCTGGGATCATTTCCTCTAACCCCAAGCTCCCAGCACCTCATTACTGATGTGTTGCTGGATTGTGAGAATCTGAGTTTAAACAGATGTAAACTTCAGTACAGACCCTAGGCAAACACATGAGAAGCAGTTTTATAGGTTCCCCCGCCTCCTCCCTGCCCAGTAGCTGTCAGTATAACTAGGGGAGGCTCTTTCTCAGGATGCTTTTCTACTGAGGGCTTAACATTGCGGGGAACTGTCTGACCACAGCATAAGAGGAGAATCATGGGGACTTTTTTTCTCCTGTGTTGTGTATGTGAGGCTCAATCTTCTAGTTTAAGACCCTGCACATTTATAAGACATGCACAGTGGCTGAGAGAGAAGGCCACTGACCCCAGTGAGATCTCAGGACTATAGTGCTTGATTTGCAAACATGAGGACAAGGTTTGAATCAAACATGACCCAAGTAAAGAAAAGCAAGGTGTGGTGGATCTTGCAAGCCCTTGTTATTTTAGTACTGGGGAGTGGATAGAGCTATTCCTGGCACTTTCTGTAAAGTCAGCCTATTCTACCTAGAAAGTTCTAGGTAAATGAGAGACTTTGCTTCAAAAACCAAAGCAAACAACATCCAAGGCTGTCTTCTGGCCTTCACAAGTGCAGACACATGTGCAGACTTATTGACATCACACATAAGCACACATATATACATGCAAAGACATTCATAAGAACTAGTATTTATTGAAGAGCTCATGTAGCACCATAGGGTTCTCTCCACCCTCCCCCAACCCTGTGTGTGTGTGTGTGTGTGTGTGTCTGAGAAAGAGAGACTCAGAAAGCTGTATCAAAGAGAAAGAACATGAAAACAATGCTTCCATGCACGTGGAAGTGGAAGCTAGACAGTGCTGTTGTTTCCCAGCTTTCTGTCCCTCTTTCAAGTGTCATAAGATCCAGCGGCTGTGAGTTGCTGCTGAGCTTTATTGTGGATGTGAATCAGGACATTTTCACTACCATGAGATGAACGAAAATGTCTATAGGGGAACAAATTTTCCTTAAAGGATGGCTACTCCTTAAACTCTCTTCCTACATTGGAGTCCCTGGGGTTTTCCAACCCATCTGTGTGTTTGACAGTTTAACTAGTTTGTTCCCACTTAAAACAAGCCCTAAGATATTGACAGACATCTTTTTAGATATTAACACCAGCATCTGGATCCATGGTTATAACATGTGACTCAGCCAGCCAATCAACAGCATCTAGCTTCCTAATTGTGGTGATGGATTCAGGGATGGCTTTAGGACACAGCTGATCCACTCAGGTCTTTGGTGGTACCTTAGATCATTGGGCTCCTTTTTGTACCTATGCAGACAGTCTGCTCCTAGGAGGGAAGCAATCATGCAGATATAGTGGCTAGAATTGCAGAGAAGTGGAACCTCATTAAGGTAGACTCCATGGTGGTGATCTTAGGAAACCATCCCTGAAGTACACCCTCAGCCAGGACTTTCCTGCTGCACAAGGTGATGAATTTTCACTTGTTCATCTTAGAGATAATCTGACTTTACTTTCTCACTACTTATGGTGTATAGGTCTTCAATGATGCACGGAGCTCCACTCTCTTCTTCTGTGAAGCTTTCCCAGTGAGAACCACTACTTAAAATCAAGTCAGCCATTCCAACTGGTGTGACTGACCTTGGCTAAAGGCACATCTGAGTCCTGCTCTTCTAGGAGTACCTCCTACCTGTCTTGTAATCCAGCCTGTCAGCACACATTGAACACTCACTTTGTTCTGAGCAAGGAGCCAGATGCTTGAAGACATCCCAATAAGAGCAAAGATTGAGTTGGCCAGATGCTTATAGTAGATTGAAATGAAAGAAACATTGAGAGGCTTAAGAAATTCATGCTTTCTCTGCTTCACATTTGCTGTGAGATCTTGGCTAATTACTATTCCTCTCTGGGGCTTTGCTTCTCATCTGCAATGTGAGGGCAATGGTTAACAATTCTCTATGATCCTCCCCATCACTAACATACTCTCCACACAGATGCATCTGTTTAAACCACACAGCTTCAGGCTCCCTTCTAAACTCAACATTACTAAGCATCTACTAGGCCCTAGTTGCTATAAACACAAGTGAACAGAACAGAGAGGGAAGCACATTTGGGGAAGGCATCGAACCTATAATATCATCCTTAGTGTTTCCAGGTTTTATATTAGAAAACTAATTGCTGAGTTATTTGTATGCCCCGCATCAAAATAAACAATTATATTTGTTGTTGTCATGGTTACAAACACATACAAACCGGGAAAAGTTGTGGGTCGTTTATGTATAAGTTCCCACTGATGTGGAGTCATCTGGTGCCTACTTTAATGCCTCAGCTCTTGTGCTTTAAATGGGTATCCTTTGTGGTTTAAAGCTGTGTTCTTCAGACACATGTTGTGTGTGTGTGTGTGTGTGTGTGTGTGTGTGTGTGTGTGTGTGTGTGTGAGAGAGAGAGAGAGAGAGAGAGAGAGAGAGAGAGACACAGAGAGACAGAGAGAGAAACACAGAGCTTCGTGAGTTTTCTGTTTAAATTTACACCTAAGCATGGTACCGAAAGCCATCTAGTGTCTTTATTTCCTTTTAAATTATGTGTCTCTATGTGGGTATGTGAATGCAGGTTCCCACAGATGGAGGTGTCGGATCTCCCTAAAGCTGGAATTGCAGGTTGTTGTAAACCACCAGACATGGATGGTGGGAACTGAACTTAAATGGTTCACCCCAGAGTCATTTCTCCAGCCATCTGGAGAAGAAGCAAACACTTGTGATGTGCCTCCAGCATAAGTATGTGCTGCTCAGATGTGCATCTTAGTGCCTTTGGTCATGGTCCAAAGCCTGTGAGCTGCACATATTAAATAATCTTTAAGCAGAAACATATAAAATCCAAGGTGAGAGTTGATTGGCCAAAAAATTCATGTGGCCAGAGGCTAAAGAGAATCATTTAGGGTTTAACTTTATTTTGCTAAAAGCAGTGTTTTGGGATTTGCTGACTGAGATCCTGTGGCCACTTTACTGATGATGATAAGAAATGGCCATGCACTGTGTCAGATGCAGTCAGAGAGTCAAAGGGAAGCCAAGCAGGAGAGGCAGAAAGCCACTGAGAATCCCGTAGGAAACAAGCAGATTCCAACTGGAGCAAAGGGTGAGAGGATCCTGCAGGAGGGGTGTGGCATTTGCATCTAAGGATGTCAGAGCTGATGTGACCCCAGGAAAGTGAGCAGGGAGTGAGGGAGAGGTGATAAAATTTAAGAAGTATGGGAATACTGACTGGAAGGGCTTTGTGGGTTCTGGCAAAGCATTGGTTTACCTTGAGGGAAATGAAAAATGAGAATTGGTGAAGGGTTTTGATAGAAAGAGTTTATAGTCTGGGTCAGTGTGTGTGTGTGCACATGCGCGCATGCATGTGCATGCATGTACATGTATATGTACAAGAGTATGTGTATAGGCCAGAGGGAAACCCCATGCATCTCTTTACAGGATCATCTACTTTGGTGTATTTGTCTTGTTTTTTGAGACTGAATTTCTTTTTCACTGGGGATCATGAACTCATTTATTCAATGAGGCTGACAGCTACCAATACCCAGGGACCTTCTGTCTCTACTTCCCCAGCCCTGGGATTACAAGTGTGAGCCACAACATCAGACTTCCTGAGTTCTAAGAACTGAACTCTGGATGGAAGGGTCTATCTCCCCAGCCTCCCAAGTCAGCCTTAATGGGGTTCCCCTGTTGTGGCTGGAAGAGTAAGAATTGAGGTGCACATGAAAAGGAAGAGGGTCGGTGAGGAGGAGCATGCCATAACATGCAGGCAGCTGATACCGAATCCCAAACCACAGCCTTGCACAACTGCCATTATCCTCCTCCCTCAACAGAGGTTTCTGGGAGTTTGAAAGGCTCTCTGTTATTGCAAAGTCCTTGAACTTGAGCAGTAAATTATCCTCAAAACTCCATTAATATACCTTGCATGGTCTGTCCTCCAGTGCCCCATGCCATGCTCCTTCTGAGAAATGACTATAAATAACACAAAATTCAGCTTTCATCAGGGCAACAATACCTGATGTCTTCTCTGGACACTTTCATATCCAGCCTCTCCTCACCCCCAAAGTAATCTTGTTATATCCTGCTTTATTGGAGTATCTTCTCATCATCATTTAACTGCAACACTCAGATATCCTGTTCATTACAAGGCTGAGCCCTTCTTCATGGTCTCAAAGGAGCTTTGAGTTCAGATGAAATTTCAGCCAAACATCTTTCCAGAAAAATTCAATGCACTGACATATGGGAATGTATTTTTATCTTCTTATCTGAATTCATCTTCATGGATAAATTATGTGCGACTCTGGCCCCATGATGCTGACTCAAGAGGATAAGAAGTTTGTATTATGGTTTCACTAGATCCTTATGGTTAGAGGGTGGGAGAAAAATCTATTGAGCACATGTGTCCATTTATCCATTATTAATCACATATGTGTCCATTTAGTCATTATTAATATTTATTTAATACCTACTGTATGCCAGCTATTGTTTCAAGCACTGATGAAGAGCTGAGTGAGTACCAAGACAGACACAGACTGGTCACTTACATGACAAGTGAGATGATGTACTGGTTGAGATATGCACTCTAGAACCTGGCTATGTTCAAAGAATTTCCTGGTGCCTTGAAGTTGTATGACTCTAGACAAGTCTTTTAATGACCCCCTCTAGCGGGGTCCTGATCAATGAGGTCCTTGTAATGAGATAATGCAAGCACCTGGTTACAATGCATCTAGTTAAACATCATCATTTTGCATGTGTAATTTGGGTCTGTTGAAGTGCCTCGTGAGTACAGTGAATGCCCACATGTTCCAAGCAGGCACAAAGAAGGACCTGATTGCAGAGGGGCCTGGTCAGTTATGGTGAGCCTTAGTGAACTGCATGTCTCACTTCATCTAGACCTCTTCAAAACTTTGGGAAATGATTGCTTTCCTCTTAGTTCTTGGAAACAAATGAAGAACATGAGAACCAGGAGTGCTGGGTTACTGCTCACTTATGATTTCATTGACAGAAGTCTGAGCCTGGGGAAAGAGACTGAACCCAGCTAGATTTGACTGCAAAATCCAACTGCTCAAGGCTTGGGCCATTCTGGGTCTTGAGGTTAATGTTATTTTTTTCTCATTTATAAATGACTCTTTATTACCTCCACCTAAGTAGTATGTGGGACAAAATCTACAGAAAGAGAACAATGAAATGTTGGATTAGTGTCAGCCTCACTAAAATCCCAACCGAAGTGTGGTGATCTATTTTTATATTTAATAAAATCAGCCTGGAATATCAGAGAACTTCATTACCCACTGTCAAACCATGAGAGTCAGAGAGTGGTAACTCATGCCTTTAATCTCAACACAGGAATGACAAAGTGGTAACTCATGCCTTTATTCCTGTCACTCAGGAGACAGAGATCTTTTTGTATTTCTGTGAGTTCAAGGCCTAACAACCAAACAGTGGTAGCTAAATGATGTAGAATGTCTTTCTGTATGCTGTGAATTATTATTGGGTAATAAAGGAGCTGTTTTTGGTCTATGGCAAGGCATCTTAGAAGAAGGCAGAAAACCCAAGCATAGATAAAAGGGAAGAATAGCAGAGTCAGAGACCCTGTGAGCTGCCACTGAGAGCAAGATATAAAAGTACAGGTAAGCCACAAGGCATGTGGCAAGATACAGTTGAATAGAAATGGATTGTAAAAGCTAGCAAGAAATATGCCTGAGCCATGGACCAAACAGCATGTAATTAATATAAACTTCGATGTATTTCTTTGGGACTTTACTGGTCCAGACCTCAGGACTAGGCAGAACTAAGCAGCTACAGGCTGGGCCAGAAACTTCATACTATAATTCATGCCCCATGCTGGGTGCCATTTGTTGTCTTAATTCAATTCATTTTCATTAACCTGTCTTGCTACATGGCCCATGGCTTACCTGTGTTTCTTTTACATGTTGATTTTTGGGTAGCTGGATTGTGTCTCCTTCCCCTTTATTTATGCTTGGTTTTTCCACCTACTTTTATTTATTTAATTTAATTTAATTAATTAATTAATTTGTTTGTTTGTTTGTTTATTATGTATACAATGTTCTGTCTGCATATATGCCTTCAGGCCAGAAGAGGGCACAAGATCTAATTATAAATGGTTGTGAGCTGCCATATGGTTGCTGGGAATTGAACTCGGGACCTCTGGAAGAACAGCCAGTGCTCTTAACCTCTGGGCCATATCTCCAGCCCTCAGCTACTTCGACAATGCCTTGCCATAGGACAAAAACAGTTTCTTTATTATCCAATGATAATTTACAGCATACAGAAAGACATCTTACATTACACAAGATCTCTTTTTTTGAGCCTTTTCATTTTCCACTACTCTCCCAGACAGGGTATCTGCCTCATTTTTGTTTCCTGTTGCTGGGATAAAATACCTTGACAAAAACAACTTGAGGGAGAAAGAGTTGGCTTACAGGTCTCACCTATAACTGTGGGGAAGTCAAGGCAGCAGGGAACTTAGAACAACGAGTCTGTTCTATCCATAGTCAAGAGCACAGAGCAGTGGATTAATGTATGCAGGACAACACTCAAGTCTGCTTATTCATTCTACCATACCCAGGAGCCTCTGCTGGGGAATGGAGTCCTCCACAGTAACCAGCTCTTCCTACTCATCATAGTAACCTCCACATACATCCCACAGGTGACTGTCATGATGATAGTTATAACTGTCTCCCCTCCATGCTATTCATAGAGCTCTTGTGGTTTTGGAGACACCTTTTGTACAACATTTCTTCTCATTCTCATCCATGCTCATTTTTTCTTGCAGTACTATGAGTTGAATTTAGGGCTTTACACATGGTAGGCAAATACTATAGCACTGAGCCTTTTTAACGTTTTATTTTGAGAAAATGTCTTAAGGATGATTGTGAAGTATCTTTTTGCACAGCTGGACTTGAACTTACTTTGTAGCCTATGCAGGCCTTGAACTTGCTATCCTTCCTCAGCCTTTCAAGTGGCTTGTAATCTCAGACCATGATTTTCTTGCTCATTTTAAATTATGCCTTTTGTGTATTTAGAATTGTTTATTATTATTCAGTACTTCTATTAGTTACTTTTTGTTGTTATGACAAATACATGACAAAAATAATCTAATGGAAAAAAAGGTTTATTCTGGACACAGTTTAAAAATCTAGTCCTTTTACATGGGGAACCAGGACAGTAGGAGTGAGGTAGTGTGACTTACATGGCTTAGAGATCAATCTAATTGGGAGAAAGAAGAAAGAAGAAATGACAGACAGGCATTCAGAAAATCTGGGATTAGTTGGACTGTGCACTCGGATAGAGATACACCAAAAGCAGACTGAAAATTCATTTTATTCATTAATTTATGAAAGAGGAGGCTTATTGCATACACTGAACAAGGGATAAGGTTATTCTATACAGCTGAAGAAGGAAGCAGGTTTAGCCAATTTCTAAAGGAGATTTTTTTTTTTTTAAGGAATCAGTCTGTAAATATCCCAGAATAGGAAGCTATAGTTGACATTTTCTGCACTTGCTGCCAACATCTACACATGGACCAGAAAAGGATTCACCATTCCATGAATCTGAGATGCTGGGGACCATGACATGGCTGTGCTCATATCAGCTGTATTCACTCAAGACTTCATCTGCTCCCTGCAGTGAGGGCATTGGTCAGATCACATCCACAGTCAGGAGAGAGAGTGATAGACAGCTGCTGGTGCTCAGATTACCTCTTTTCTTTCTTTCTTTCTTTCTTTCTTTCTTTCTTTCTTTCTTTCTTTCTTTCTTTCTTTCTTTCTTTTTTTTAAGTTAAAGCAAGGACTCCAGCTCATGGGATGGTTCCACTTACCTTTAGGGCGAGCCATCACCTCAACCTAGAAAACTCCACACATGGGTTTGTCTCTGAGGTAACTATAGAGCCTGTTAAGTTAGCAACATTAACCACCCCCAACATTTATGTTTTCTTTGTTTGCTTATACGACTTACCAAACTTTCATGGATTTAGGTGAGAACAAAAAAACTTCCCTCTCTTTTTCATTAATATTTTAAGGAAGATAATACCATCATCATCAAAGACAGTCTATGCTGGAGACATAGTACTAATGTTCTTAAGCCCAGACCAAGTGCTAAATTAATGGCAAATACTTTTTTACAGGTGGAATATTCTAGGGATAATAACAATTAAGACTTACCAAATGATTGTTAAAGTCAAAATGGTGAGAACATTGAACATTTGTTACTTGTTAATTTCATTTTTACCACAATCAAGGTTTATTTGCCCAAAGCTAGCTTAGGTGAAGTAGCAAGAAGCTGTTAAAAAAAACCCACATAATTGTCAATCAATCAACCAAACCTATGTACCTACTCTGTGGATACAAGGCTAAAGTTGTTTACATCTAGCATCTTACTTGGCATTATCAGTTAATAAGAATAGTGTTCATAATTATCAGTTAACCTGAACAAGGGAATGAGTAAGTGATTTCAGGTGTAGAACATTTGCATCTTCTTGGTAGACAATCAAATTTGCTTTATCATTTTTCTACATTGAATTAAATAAGCCATGAAGTACTAAAAATGGAGTTTTTGAATATTCTTGGTAATAGTAGCCTTTGTTTTATGGAAGTAGGAGGCCCTTTTGAACTCCAGAAATCTGTAGCAACATTTCTTTTCCACCCACATCGGCAGCTCCAGACCTTAGTTTTAACCTGAGGTCATACCCTTAGATGGAGAGTTTCTGGCAGTTCAAGGCTTATTAAAGAAGGAGAATTGGTTTTCCTCTGGGACAAACACCCACACAGATTTTCTAAACCCAGGTGACCAGCCCTGGACAAGTGTGCATATGAGCAACACTAAATGGGTTTGGTATGGTGTGTTTGTGTGTGTGTGAACAATATTAAGAAGAGATCATGAATTTTGGATGGAGTAGAGGCAGGGAAAGAGTTTGAGAAAGGAGGGAAGAGAAGAAATGATAGCATTTTAAATTCAGTGAACATACATTAGGCCTTCAAGCATTGAAAAATAAATAAATCCAATTTAAAATTCCATATTAAGGGTATGGTCTTTAATTTTTCCCATTAATTTATTAAATAGAGCCCTTGAAGAATCCAATAAACCATGGCTCATTTGCATATTCACAGAGGTCATTCATCTATGTATAGAGCCTCCTACAGAAATTAGTTATGCTAAGAACAACTGGAGATACATGCTGCATCATGTATGTTCAGGATGATGAAGAAATAGATGCTCCATTATGGCTGAGCAGACACTTGTTCTCTGCACTGTGACTACTTGCTTCTCTGATGAGGTTTGCAAGCTGCGCTAACTAATCTGTCTATAGGATAAGAATTTAGGGGGCAGTTTGGTACTGTGCCCATTTAACACAATGACAATAGTAGGTGTAGTGGAATTCAGGCATTATTTAGGGAAGCCCAGATATGTAGCTCCTGAGTTCAGGACCCCTTCAGGGCATGGCCAGAATTGTTTGGGAGCTGGGGAACACTAAGTTTTGTTTCTGCGTTCCAGGGAGCAGACCAACAGCTCGACATGGGACAGTTCTTCTCTCCAAGAATTGTCTTAAGGTCAGTTTGTATCATGAGTGTTCATATACCTCTCAATCAATATTAATCCTTTATACAATAAATTGCAAGTAAATATTTCTGCAATATTTAGGTTCTGCCATAGTGCCTGCAGGCTTCCTAACCTTGGATTCTTGAGCAGATTTAAAGTACCAGGCATACATTTCTTCCTGTGAAAAAGACCTTAAATCCAATTATAAAGCAGTTTTATTTCCCTATAATATTTGTGCCAGTGTTGAATCCATGGATATATCTTATCATACTAATCCTGTTCACAGCTGGGTGACACTTTTGATGGTTGCCCCCACTCCAGTGGCCTGTATAGCACCTACTGATGCTATGAGAGCTGTTCAGTAGGAAGGCAGATTCCTGAACAGTGCCTTTCTAATTTTTCCATGTCCTATGACTGAAGTATGTGGTGCCTTCAGCAATAGAATCTTACTATCAAGTTCTGGTAGATAACCAAGAGCAATGTCAATCATCTGTACTGTTTGGGATATTCCCAGAACACTTCTTACCATTAACTCAAGGGGAGGAGTGCTCTACATATGATGTCGGAGTTGTTTACTTTTTATTTGGAAACCAGTGGTTCAGGGAGAAGCATTATTGCCTGTGAAGGGCAACTCCAGTTAAACATTGTCAATGCTGTGAGTTTTTAGATGAATTTACTTTTTAATTTTCTTATCTATAAAATATCAACAGGTATACATGTGGTTCAGGAGAATTTGAAGACTAAGGGCATCATGGGTATACAGCATCTTCCATGAGCATGTTCATGAAGTCACATCTCATTCTTCCCTAAAACCACAGGATATGACTATAAGCCCTTTTCTTAGGTGATATGAATTTGATTCTGGAAAGTGTATGTTTAAAATTCCTAGACAATCCAACTCAAGTTACTTTCAGCCATGGAAGGGATTTCCAGACTTTCATATGTTTGAGCTGGGGAAATGTCTTAATCAACTCATAGTAAGAAGAAATATCATAAGGCAAAACTGCATTAATACAACACCATCTCCAAACACAACAAGGTAAGGACAGTTGTATTAGGCACTGGAAGTTTATCTTGCTGCCTCCAGTTATGAGAGTTTCATTTTGCATAATACTAGCTTGGAGAAATGTAGTGGGATTATGTTGGTAATGTAAATATTTGTCCTGTCTATGAGTTTAATTAAAGCTGATTGGCCAAAGGCAAACAGGAAGTGTGGGCAGGGCTACTAGGCTCAGAAAACTTGGGAACATCTCAGTGCAGAGACAGATGCCAGACACAGGTGCCAGAGAGCCACCAGAGAGAGCAACCACAGACACAGAGGAAAGAAGCTGAAATGCTGCTCTGAGAAAAGGTACTGAGCCGCCGTGCAGCTGAACAAGATAGGTTGAGTTCAGATGAAGGAGCTAGCAAGTTATATGCCTGGGCACTAGGTCAATTAGCGTAAAAAATAATAAAAGTCTATGTGTCTCTGTGTGACTGCGAGTGTTTCTGCTGGAATGCCAGACTGCTGAAAAAAAACCTCTGGTCTAGACTGGAAAGTTCGGGTCAGAACTATTTACAATAGAAAGAACTGAACTGGAGAGATTCAAAATTTGAAGCACCATTTCTACTGAGTGTGTTTCTATTTTACACCTCTTTTTTTGGGGGAGAGGGAAGTCAAGCCATTTTAAGTTGGGAATCATCCATTCTGAGTAAAGCTGCATCTACTGTGAGGAGGTCTGGCTTCTTCAAATCACTCTGAATCAGAACACAAATTATTTTCTGGTTCTTTCTTTTGTCTTCTGTACCCTATGACCCATCATCATTATGAGTCAATGTGGCTGGTGAGAAGCTCAGTGCTTCTTTGTACTTACACGATCTGTTCTAGGGCAGAATGGATTTCTCCACGAACAAATGGGTCTTTCCCTCTCCTATCTTATTGGGTCAAATCATATCAATTGGCTAGACAAGTCACAGTGGCTTCCAAGAGTGTGGAGATTGGTTCAGGCCAATTGGAGCCCACTCAGAAGACCTGGACAAGGCTGTGGATGTTATAAAAGGTCAGTACTCAGCTCAAAGCAAGTTTAATTACCCAGAAGAAAGGGGTAGATGCCAATTGTATTCATTTTTCTTTTTTCTTCTTTTTAAACTTTTGGCTTTCCCTAGAAAAGAATGTGTTCCTTTAGAATTCTTGAAGTTTTGGTCTTGTACTATTTTAGAGAACCTGGAACATGTTAGATTTTAACAGCATGTTTTTTAATCCTTAATAGTTCAGGCTCATTTATTTTATGTCATAAAGAGATAAAAATCAACATCTGCGTTGAATGCTGAGATCTCCGTAATAATGAAAAATGTGTTCAGCTGTAAGAGTTCATTGGCACTAACTAAAGGGTCAGGTGACAGGTTGGTGGTGATTCAAAGAGGAATCATGATTAATTTTCAACCATAGGGACACAGGAAATTATTTGGTTTCAAATCCACTTGCACCATTTTAGATGCTCATATATGAGATAGCAGAAGATGGTGGAGGAATAACCGAACCTGTGCTGGTGGCCTATTCTCTAGAGATTGCTGTTTGAGTGTAAAATATCTACCACAGGCTCATGAATTTACACATTTGGTCTCTAGATAGTGGTGGTGATGCTTGACAAGGCTGTGAAACCCATGGGACGTGGAGCTTTGCTAGAGAAAATGGGTACTACTGGTGGCATGCTTTGAGAAGGTACAGCCTGTTCCCATTTTCTGTTCAGTCTGCCTCTGTACTGTGGATGTTGTGTGACCCAAGAGCCTTGGGTCATACCTTCTCTACAGTGACTGACTTTATTCTTTCAATATGTGAGCCAGAATAAGCCCTTCCTCACTGGAGCTGCTTCTTATCAGGTGTCTTATCACATAGTGAGCATTGTCACTAAATGTTATGTCCGAGTTTCTATCTCGGAAGAATGAATATTATAGGAACCACTCCATATGCTGTTGGGAGAAAAGGTGCATTTAAATATACGCTATGATGCTTGGCACAAAGTAGGCTCAAGAATGTGTAGTCTAATGAGTCAGAATAGATTGGTCTCTCAAGAGCCATCTAGAACTATCTAGATATGCCTTTGATTGCCACACCCTCTGGAGGTGTGCAGTTGTCTGTCACTGGTGTGAGGAGATTAGGGATGCAACATAATATCTCACAGTATCGTCAGCTCTCTAACAAAGCGTTATCTGAACCCTAAGCATCAATACTGCTGCAGTGAGGAACCGCTGCACTCAATAACCTCAGTGTCTGTTTTCTGATCCTTTGTGGAATCTCCTCCCTGTGGTGACTTGTTATAGGACAAAGGCCAACGGGGCAGGAGAGATGAGCCCAGCCAGCCTTGTGAAGTGGTTTGGTTATACTCAATCAAAACGGACTGCTAAAAACACAAGGCTTAAAAATAACTTGTTATTTTAAAACACTCTGGCAGCCTTGGCCACCTTCTGAGCCTATCTTTCCAAAGCTGAGCTGGACTCAAATATCAGCACATCAGTCATGACTCTGAGCAGCTTATTACCGATCTTATCCTCACTTTATCTGTCTCCAAATTGGCAGTGGTAGTATGTTTATCTCTTTGGGCTGTTGCAAAGGCTGAGATGAGTGAACGTAGTAATGCCGGGTACCCTAAACTGTACAACTCTTGTGGCTCCAGCCTAGTGGGTGCTGCTTCTTATGCAATCTTCCCTTCCAACCTCCACTGAGACCTGAGCATATAAAGAACACAGAGGGGTGGATAGCTTCAACCCAAAGCCAAAGGAATCATAAATGTATGGATTCCATTAATATTGATCTGGAGATTCTGAAGAGCAGCTGGGAGACGAGACTCTTTCTGTGAAGAGTTTATGCATTTCAAGAGCACAAACCCAGCTCCCTGTGGAGTGGAAACTCCACTCTCCTCTTTGTAGAGGTGAATACCAGACCTCTGATTTCATTCCAAGATGTCTGCATCTTATTTTCCTGTCTATTTCACTTATTCTCCTACATAACTTTCTGATTCATAGCAGAAAAGCCCAAAGTAGAAGCAAAACGCAGCCCCAACCCTTTGCTAAACATGTTTCTCTTGACATGCTAATTCAGGGAAGGACATGAAAGTCCCCAAGTGTCTGTGCTTACATGTGTGAAAGCTTTGTGTGAGAGGGTGTGTGTTGAATATTTCTAATTTCTTATGCATATGAATATATGTTCATACATCTACTCATAATTTGCAACACTGTGGTATGTATTTAGTTGTCTTGTGTCACTTCATGCATGCCCATCTCAGGATTTATACATCAAACTATATGTGTATAATTTATGTTTATATAGATGGTTTCCTGTTTGAATTTGTGTGTTTGTGAGTGTGTGAGTTCATAGATGTGTAAGTATGTGAGCTGATCTGCCTATGCACTATTACTGCTGTGCTCAGAGCATAACAATCTTCATGCATATGTTTGTCAGTATGCATAAATATATTATCTGTGAATTGAGTGAATACTGGAACTTAAGTTCATGTTGGTACTTGTGTGTCTTTAGTGAATGTTATCAGTGCTATGCACTCAATACATTTGTGTATGTTTATATATACACAAATGTGTGTGTGTGTATGTGTACATGTGTGACTGTATATGTGTGTTTATCAAAGAAGCAAAGCTTTTCAGAGGATGATTATCTTTGTTCTGTTATTTCTTAGGCCAAATGTCTTTTCTCCAAAAGCCAAGTTGGAAAAAAAGTAAGGATGAAGACAATGTGAACTCTAGAGAAAAATCTGGCTAGTAATTTTGTCCCGTCTCACTGTTTCACACTGAACAGTTATTGACAGTATTTTAAAAATGAGGAATTTTTGTAAAGTAGTTAGTTAAAAAAGAGTTTTGTAAAGTAGTTAAACTATTTTTAAAACCTTCCTAGTGAGTCTGATATCTTCAGAAAGGCCTGGAATCCCAGGAGCTAGATTCTTACCCACAGAGTCTTGCCATGTCTATGTTCAGAACTGAATATCTCGAGAAATGTGCTGGAAATCACAAGTCTACTTGTGTGCTTGCTGATCCATGGATAAGACTTGTCACTCGACAGACTTAGAAATGCTGATGAGGTGGGTATTTTGCTAGAGCAGTGTGTTTTAACTGTGTTTCCAGGAAGTTCTACTTGTTACAATGGGCAAAGACATATGCCACCTTGCCTAAAATTTATGTTGCATGGGTGAGGAGACTGAGGACCATGGAGAGGAACTCTCCAATGGCTAGAGATAGAACTATGAAGAAGGTGGGTGAGGTTGACATGGAGTTGAACAATCATGCAGGAAGGCGTGAATGGCTGCTGGCCTTGCCTCTCTGGTCTAGCTGTGCTGGCTTCTTTCTGTTCCCCCCCAGCTCTCTCCTGGGAATTTTACACTTGCTGTTTCCTCTTCCTGAAATATTCTAGCTTTTCCCATGATTCATTCATTCTCCTCACTTTCATTCAACATTAAATCCTTGTAAGATTACTTACATGCCATGCTTATATACATCATAAAAGTAATTTCTCCTCTCAGTCTTTTCCTGGTAGGCCAGCCTGTTTCATTGCCTTTTTTTTAAAACCTATGATGGTTTATTTTATGCATCAACTCAGCAGTCATCAATTCTTTGTTTCTGGATGTGTCTGTGAGCTTCCAGAAGAGACTAGAGCTTGAATCAGATGGAGTAAAGATCCCTTCTCACATATGTGGACATATATTCTGAACACTCCATTGAGAATGTGAATAGAACAGACAGGCAGAGGGGAAATGCTTTCTTTTATTGAGATAAGGCTTCAGCCTATTCCTGTCCTTAGATGACAGAGCTACTTTTCAGCTCCAAATTATTGTGTGAGTACAAGAGTAAGGGGATCTTAGATAGGTCAGCACTCCAAATGTCCTTATGACAGGCCACAGCATGCGAAGTTCTTTTAGTTAGGTTGTTGAATCCTATGAAAAACACATAAATGTACTGGAGAAATGGGGACTATAAGTGACAATGATGTTTGAGAAAATGGATGTTTCCAAGACTAGCTGCTTCCCTCTTAGGGGAAAGGAAGATCTACTAACAATCTGCAGGTCTCTAGTACCTAGGGTAATGGCTATGAACAAGATTCTCATTTGTTTCAGTACAAAGGGATGTGTACTACAACTTTCCCAGATGAAGAGATCATATTCAGTAGGATTCTGGCATTTTCATTTGTTTTCTTTGACTTAAAGGAGTATTTATTTTCTTCCACAACAATGATAATACCTGATAAAGCAAGAATATACTTAGTAGTATGTCCTAAGTACTATGGATTCAAGAAAATTGTGAAGTTACTTCTCTTTGGATTGCTATTTACCTTGTATGTAGTCTGTGGCAAATTCTTCAGGTTTATTTTATCTTGTTTACTTAATGACAAAACTGGGGTAGATATTGCTTAGAACACAGAATCAACATGGAGAGTAAAGTAGAGTATAAACATATAGAACATGACTTAAGACCCAGCATTGGCCCTGGGTACTATTGTGATATAGAGTAAGTTAGGAGAATGATGATGGCAATGAGGATGATGACAATAAAAACAGAAAATGCTAATTTGTAGACAGTATCAGTCTTCTATTCTGAAGGACACTAAAGTCACATCTAAGAATGTGGCAACCTTGAAAGACCAAGGCAGGATGATTTCCTACTTGGATACTTAGCAATACCCTGTCTCCAAACAAGCAAACAAACATATGGCTGTCCTTAATTTTTTCCCTTTGCATAGTGCTTTGTAAAAGAAGTCTCAGCTAGGACATAAATATTTCAGTCACAGTTGTGTCAGTTCCACAGGTGTTCAACCTCCTTGAAGTGTTCTTGAGACTCACTGATGGAAACAACAAAGGTACCATGGTCAGGGCTACTTCCAAAGGGAAAATGTCAGGGTGAGACTTCCTGAATCAGCTTTAGCAGTTAAAAAAAAAGTGTGGATATTTTAAGAGGCCTTGCTACCAGATACTTAAATGGAGTTCATGACCAGTGGGCAGCTGTGTTCTACTTGGTGGCAATGTGAATGTTAAAATTCCCCAGAGTGGTAAACATGGCTCCTGCCAATACCTCTGCTAAAAAGCTAAACTCTCTATGAATCTAGACTAGGAGCTGGATGAAGCCAGCCAGCCACCCTAGCCAAGCCTTTAATCCTAGCCACACTTTGGCAGATTAAAGATGCGGTCAGAAACAGAAAAAAAGATAAGAGCAACACAGTAAAGACATATTTTTTTTTAAAAAAGAAAAAACCCTCTAAATGGTTTACAGTGTGTTAAAAATATATACATAGGCTTGAGAGAGAAAAGAAAAAGAAAAAATGATAGAAAAAGTTCTTTAAAAAGAAATAGAGTAAAAAGTAATAATAAGCCATGTAAAGATGGAAGTTAAAAGGATGTCTGGATACTGTATGCTATTGTCTTGATATTAAGTTTTTTTTACTACAAAGGAAGTAATAAGAGCTGCTAAAAGACATTATAAATTATATATATTATAATTTATTATAAATATTGCTGGATTAATCCAACCTATATATTTTGTAAATGAGTTGACCTTAAGATTGAAACCAAAAGATATGTTACTTTGGAGAAGAGGTTTTCTTTTTATTGCCACAGAAAATGAGAGGTTGTATATTTATTCCCAGTTAAAGAAAAAGGTTTGATTAAGAAAGACGCCCTGAAAAACCTCTGATGGGAAGAGATGGCCTCATCAACTTCAAGGCTGCCAACCAAGACAATCCAGGCTCAGGACCCCCATAAGTTTGCCAGTGCCCTCAATCATGGAAGTAGTTTTTTGGAAAGCTATGTCTAAATTCCCAAAATATTATTTATAAGTGCTTTTTTTCATTATAAATGGTTAATGGTCATAGTCAATCTCTTTTCAGGACAAAAAGGGGGATATGATATAGAAATGATAAAAAAGATAAGATTATTAAATCTACTTTGATCCAAAAAACAACTATTAACCTCAAAATACTTTATATTGGTATGGATTTTCATTTATTGATACAGATTTAAGGTCAATTTTATTATACTGTATGTATATTTCTACTCTTGTTTAAGGTATTATGTTTATGTAACTCATTTAAAATTGTAACATATAATTAAGAAATGTAGATTAATAGTCAATTATGATAACAAAACTTATAATCCTGTTAGATTTTCTTTTTTAGGTATACAAAGGTATGTTTCAATTAGATAGGTACTCCTCAAACACTTCAAAGACTTACAGAATATGGCATTTACAATATTTTAAGAACTTGGACTTTTCTGGACAATGAGACATGTCTGCTTCTAGCAGCATCAATTTACTTCAAGAAGTTGATGAGCATCAAAAAAACTCTGTGTGGAACTTACTTTCTTTGAGGCAAAAGTTAGCCTTTGGATAAGAAACTGTTCTTCCTTCAACTGCCTAAAAATATGCTATATAAACTGGGCATGCAGGGAAAGTGGGAAAGTGATCTCTGAACTTTGGCAGAACAAGTCAAGATGGTCCTTCAGGTTCCTGCTTCACAGAGAAAATTGCCAGACATTCTATAGGACACAAGCAACTGAAAAAGTATGCCAAAATGGATGAAACAGTCCTTCCTTCAGGAAATGGTCTGTAGGTCTAGGCCTGTAGGCTGAAGATTGATGCCCCAAAGGAACTTTGGGTGACTGTCCAGGCAATCAGATGTCTCTGTAATTTCTAAATTTTAGAAGTTTCCTATACTGTTTACTTGGGTAATATTACATCCTTCTGTTGTTTTTTTTTTGATGTAGTTGAAGATTAGTTATAATTAGAGGTTTATTTAGTTATAATAAAAGGTAAATTAGTTGTAAAACTTTGGACTCACAAGAATAAGTTTGATGAAAGAATATTTCTTTTTTATTAAACTTATTTATTTATTTATTTATTTATTTATTTATTTATTTATTTATTTATTTGCCTTAGTGTTTGCCTGGAACTGGAACTACAGACAGTTGTGAACTGCTATGTGGGTACTGGGAATTGAACCCCGGTCCTTTGGAAGAGCAGCCAGTGCTCTTAACCACTGAGCCATCTCCAGCCTCCAGTATATTTTCTATAATTTTGCTAAATACAAGTAGATTAGAAATTGTAACTGTGATTCTTGCTTGATAGCTGTTTGTTGTATATAATTTTGCTGTTTTAAAATTGAAACCTTCCTTTTTGTTTAGACAGAAAAGGGGAATTGATGTGGGGTATCTTTCTATATGTTGTGAATATCATTGGTTAATAAAGGGACTGTTTTGGCCTATGACAAGGCATCTTTTAGAAGATGCCTACTTTTAGAAATAGGCAGCAAATTGGAGCATAGATGAAGGAGAAAGAGAGCAGAGTCAGAGACAGCAGCAGACACAGAGGAAATAAGACAATAGTGCTGCTCTGAGAAAAGGCACCAAGCCAGAAAAGGTGTCTAAACAAGATAAGAATTATGGATTAGTTTAGGAATAAGAACTAGCTAGCAATATACCTGAGCCATAGGCCAATCAACATGTAATTAATATAAGAATTTGTGTGATTATTTGGGACCAAGCAGCTGAGGGTGATCTATTTGGGACTGCTAGTCTGGATCTTGGGGCTAGGCCAGGCCAGAAACTTTTTACTATACCTCTACACTTGACATTGAGTTGAGAAAAGAACTTAATGGTAAAAGCCTTTGAAGTCTTCCAGGCCTCTTGTCACACTCCAACTACAAGAGGAAGTCTATTTAGTAGGCTATTTCCAGCAGGTGATGTCTTCCAATCCTACAGGGATTTCAGGAACCATCAACAACATTTAGAGCAAGGCTCTTAAGTTCCAGAGTTTTTCCAAAGTTCCAGCTTTGAAATAAATAAACTCTTTCTCAATTCTTCCCCTCCATCCTTTCACACAGTTTACACATTCATTGATTTTTTTAATTCCCTAAAATATTGTGTTATTAAAGTCTTTGTGCGGATTGTGATTGCCACACTTGGAGCTCAAGATGCAATCAGGGGAGATAATCGATGTCTCATAACCCCATGAGTGGATGTGCTCCTGCTGTAATTTCTTCAATAATTACTTGTGTAAACTGTGTGTTTCTGTAACTGAAAAATCCATGGCATGGGGATCGTTTATAAAAATCTATAATTTATGATCACTTTTCCATATTGTTTCTTGCTTTCTCTGATGTCCTCATTAGAATGTGGCTGAACCTTCTCTTCAGCCCATCACCACCCTTTATTCTAAAAGGCAAAACACACAGTGCCGTTAGGAAGAAGGCTTCCAACAGATAAATAAACAAACTTTAAAATCCATGGCTTTTGCCAAAGGACAAATGTTGTTATTGTAGTCTGCCATGTATTTTCTGACAGTATCTAAGATGTGTTTTGTGAAATGGTTGTAGAGAGATATTTATTTCAAGTGTCTGATAATAACACCATTTCTCTCTTCTGACCACCAGATTTTATGTTTCATGCTTGTAAAAGCCTGGCAGAAGGGCAAGGACTAGGGCAAGGATGTATATTTTGCTCTCAGAGGACATTCCAATTACAGAGTCATCAGAAGAAAAAAAAAAAAAAAGGTGTGCCTTCTGTCCTGAGGAATCACCCAGAAGTGGGTGGCCTTTTCAGAATCTGCACTGCATGTAGCCCAGGCACTCCAGTGAACACCTGTGTACTGTTCTTTCTCCCACTATTTCTTCTGCAATAGAAAACAAGCAAAGACACCAGGTACAATGTGTAGCTCTCAGTGTCAGGTGGCTGAGGCAGGGGATTGTTGCTAGACTGAGATCAGCCTGGGTCATTTAGGAGTTCCCAGCCAATCCAGTGTGCAAAGTGAGACCATGTCTTAATAGACAGACAAATGAAGCCAAACAGGATACAGCATTTGGACAATCCCAAGTTAAAGGTGATTGAAATAAACTTTAAAAGAAACTTCTCTTATATTTTATTATAGCATTTGCAGACAGGTGCAGCATCGAACGTTGTTCTTATTAGTTCCCCCACCCAACTGGTTTCCTTCTTCTTCTTGAGTGCTCCCTTTTCTATACCTAGAGCAGAAGCTCAGAGGTTACTCTTGGTTGCCAATCAGAGTGGATTGAGAGCTATCTGGGAGATTAACAAAGCATACCCTGGGAGAGTTTCCCAGTGGGGATTAGATAATGAGTGCTCTGGCCTCCTCAATGATTTGAATAGGCTGTTTAGAGGTGGTGGATCTGTGAAGAGACCAATTGAAGGAAGCAGTTTGCTCAAAGATAAGCATATTAAATGTCTGTTTTAGGCCTTGGCCCTTCTTACTCTTCTCTACATTCTAGCTGCTCACTTTTGAAAGTTTCCCATGTGATCAGCTGCCCTTTTACTACTATATACTGTTACCATGGAGCCAGCTGACCATGGACTAAAACACCTGGAAACATGAGCTGAGATGTCGTTCCTCTTTTTTAAGTAATTTCCTTCATGTATTTATACAGCAATAAATAGTCTATCCAATTCAAATGGAGAAGAAAAGAGAAAAAAGAGAGCTCAGGCTAGTGGAAAGCCTTGAACATTGGAATATTTAGAGATTAGCATAAGAAAATATTCAACAGAAGAGGGAGCTTCCAGTTGTGAGGACGGCATCTCCTGAGGCAGGGAGACGATACAAGCCAGGGTGGCTATATTAATGAGAGAATGTTCAGGATTATTGTACAAGGATTGAGAATTGGCCATGAATTTCAATAGCATGGAAGTTATTGGTGACCTTAGTAAGAATAAACTTTGTGAAGTAGTGTGGATAAAAGGTAATAGAGTGTTTTACTGTAAATTGAAAAGATAGATGAGATGGCGTCTTAGGGTTTTATTGCTGTGAAGAAACACCATGACCACAGCAACTCTTGTAAAGAAAAATATTTAATTGGGGCTGGCTTACAGTTTCAGAGGTTTAGTCCATTATTGTCATGGTGAGAAAAATGGCAGCATGCAGGAAGACATGATGCTGGAGAAGGAGCTGAGAGTTCTATATCTTTTTCTGAAGGCAGCAGAAGGAGACTGTGTATCATACTAGGTATAACTTGAACATATGGGACCTCAAAGCCTGCCCCAACAGTGACATGCTTCCTTCAGCAAAGCCATGCCTACTTCAAAAAGGTCACACCTCCTAATGTCACTCCCTATGGGCCAAGCATTTAAGCACATGGATCTATAGGGAGCCAAACCTATTCAAACCACCACAGATGGTTATCGGAGGGACATTAAAACATTAAGGAAAGTATCTTTAAAGTTTTAAGTGTCAGGAGAAGTGGCACATGTTCATGCATGAGGACCTGAGTTCAGATCCCAGCACCTACATAAACAGCTGTGAATGGCTGAATGTGCCTGTAACCCCTGCACTGCATGACACAGAGGATCACTGGAGCTTGCTCCAGGTTGCAAAAGAGACCCTGTTTCAAAGATATAAAGTAGGAAGTGATGTAGAAAGTATCAAGATGCCTAATGTCACCTCTGATCTCTGCAAGCATGAACATAGTAGTCACACACACAGAGATAGACAGACAGACAGACAGACAGACAGACAGACAGATAGATAGATAGATAGATAGATAGATAGATAGATAAGCATGGGCTTGAAAGAAGCTGAAAATGTGGATTCAGGAATGAAAGAAGACACATCTAGGAAGCAGCATGGACGACATTTTTCTACCTATGAAAAAATATTGGTTAGCATCTATACACACAAACATTCTTGCACACAGACACACATAGAATTGTGTGTTGCCCAAAGACCTTTTGGTTAACCACAAGCCATATATATGATGGTGGCCTGTAAGATTCTATCTTGTAAGATGTTCCAACTCTCTTATTTTGTGAATGTACACTGTATAAGACTCACAAAGTAATAAAATTTAACAATAACACCTTTCTCAAAACTTACTCTAGTTTGTGATTGTATGCACATGTATCTATACACATGTATATGCTTACATAACTACACACATATAAATAAAATCACCCAACTCTGTATGCTGTGAACCTAGCCAAGTTCACAGGGAAGTTCTTGGACCCTAGCCCAGGTGACCTTATTGGTTATGGAACCTCTCTAGTTCACCATGACCAAACCCAGTACCATGCTCTGTGTGCTTCCTCCGCTGTGTTTCCTTAGTTCTGGCCTCATAACTTCCTCCATCAAAGCTCACCACCAGAGCTTGTCTGGGAGGAACCAAAGAGTTTCCATCTGTTGGGCAGTAGGCTCATCCAAGAATCCTTGAACTTTGTCTGCAAGGTTAAAGACCCATAAACTAGGAAATCCACCCTTGACTTCTCCTTCTATTCAGAGCAGAAATAAGTCAGTAATGACAGCTGGCTTTCATTCTCCTGGTGCCTATGTGGGACACTGAGTCAAAGCTGGTCTTACCTAAGAAAAGAACCTGGAAGGGAATTATCATCAGAGTCCTTAGTGAGGAAAGCAGAGAAGGGGATTTAAATTAGGTAACTTCCAATTTGGTTGGTATTCACATAATCTCCACAAGTATTTCTTCCACTTTGTGTCATCCTGGAATGACACAGAGCAGACAGCAGGTAAATGAGAGGAGAGCAAAGTAACAGAGCTCTCTGCTCACTCATTTTCAGAGCTCCTGTATGGGCTCTGTGCAGCTACTGAACCTACATCATTCCGCTTAGTTCTCAGACTAATCCCTCACCCTCTTTCTACCTCTAATTTGTGTGTGTGTTCATGTGCAAGGGTGTGCATGAACCTGTAAGAACATGTGTGGAGAACAGAAGTCAACTTTAGGTGTCATTTTTAGATGATATTTACCTTTAACAAAACAAGTATTTTTGAGAATTTTGTCCAATTCATTTTGATCATATTCACCCTGGAAAAAAGAAACAATCCCACCCACTGACTGTGTCTTCTTTGCCTAAACCTATCAAGTCCAGTTTGTGCTGCCCACATATTCTCAGATATGAAGCCCTCCCTGGAGTGTGGTTCACTTATCAGGGGCTGCAGCTGTAAAGAATGCCTACTCTTCCCATCCCAGCATGAAGAGTTACCAATGTTTCCTTGGCTAGGAGTGGAGCTCCGAGTGCATTTCCTCTGTCCATGCTGGGATTTTGTCTGGTGTACCATTGCATGGGTCTTATGGGTGCTGTCATTACCTGTGTGAACTCATGTGTATATCTGCTTCCTGTATCCCTGTGACAGCTGCTGGTTGTGGCTCTTCCACTCGTTCTGCTCCTCCAACAGTGATCCTTAAGTTCTGGAACAACAGGAGGTGGTGTGTGTTTCCTGTTTAGGGCTAGACCTTCCTTAGGCTCTTGTTCTCTGCACTTTGGCCAGTTGTGAGTATTGGTGTCATTTGCCATCTACTGCAGAAGTTTCTCTGATGAGGATTAAGAGATGTACCAGCCTATGATAATTTACTAGGAGTTGGTATATATTATGTCCATTTAGCAGGTTTTCCCCTAGGGCCTATATCTAGGTTCTTGGCTTAACAATGATGCCATGTATAAATGTTCCTTTCTGGAGTGGAATTTAAAACCAACCAGAGAGTGGTTAGTCATTCCCACGATGGTGATCATGCCACTGTTGCGCCAGTATGCATGTCTTGTGAGGCCATTCATTGTTAAGGCTCTCTCAGTTTATAGCTACACAAGACTGATGATTCCTTTTCCACTCTAGTCATGTGCACAGCACCTTCTAGAACTATGAAAGAAATCTGACAGGGATGAAGTCTCCAGATCAGTTCAATTGACTTCTCCATGTTCTTTGACTCAATTATGACTGAAGATGTGATGTCTTCAGCAACAGTCTTGCTGTTGAATTCTGGAGGGCTGTCAATAGCCTGTAATGTTTGGATGCATGTATGAAAATTCAATGACCATCTATTCTAAGAAAAGGAACTCCGTCCTCTGGAATTACTGGGATTTTAGTCTCTGGTACGTAGTAGGGGTATTGTCCCTTCCTTATAGGGTGATTCCATTTAATCTGTCTATCTGTGTATCTATGTACCTATCTATGTATATGTATCTATCTATCTATCTATCTATCTATCTACCTACCTATCACCTACATGCTCATCTGGAAGTATAGACGATGTTAGCCTTCCATATGACTCTTTGGAAGGTTTTTGGTGTTCTTCCTTCCTCCTATACCACACCCTCCTATCCCTACTGAATTTCTGTTCCATTTCTCCTTTTCAACTCTTTATACCACTCCTGAAACCTTCCCCCCTAAGGCTCCTCACTAATTTCCTGACCTTTGGGGGTGTTCCAAACAAAACACATATAAGAAGATTCAAAGCTGACATCCATTTTTAGTCATAGGTTGGAAGTCATTGATTCAGTTAGACTGTTGGCTGAGAAATCCCAGAGCTTTGCATATGTCCACCTCTCTAGCTCTGACATTGTCAGTGCATACTGCCACATGGTCTGGATTTTCTTCCTCAAAGTGGCTTCTGGGGATCAGATTCAAGCACTCATTCTCATGTGTTAGGCACTTTGATAACTGAGGCCTCCCTCAGCCCTCTTAAGGGTAGGCAGTTTAGTGCCAGTGTGATTATACATCTTACTTGGGTCATGCAAGCATACCTGACTCCCAAGGCAGACCCCCACCTTCTATTTTTTGGTTAGTGCTTCCTTAGAGACTTTATTCACTCTGACTTGGCTTTACTTAGCAGCAGAGGTCACAAAAAAAGTTCATAGCAGGAAGCCTATCAACTTTCCTGTGGTCTTCCTCCTTCTGTATCACAGATCTAGTGCTGGGCTGCTGGGTTTAACATCACCTGCCAGCTGTGCACCCTTAGAGAAATTACTTGGTCCCTCAAACCTCATTTTCCCCATCTGGAAGATTGGGATGATTATAACTTTTATCTTATGGGGCTGTTGTGAAGATTAAATAATTTAAATATGTTAAGCGTTTACAACTGTGGCTGGCACAGAGGAAGTGGTCGATGTTATTTTTGTAGCTGTGGCAGTTGTTTTTATTGTGAGTAGCTATGTGACTAGTAATGATGATTATCATGATGAAGGCGTCAATGATAAGATATAATCATTTGTTTTGCCTTTACTGGGGTGCCAGGGTTGACTGGGACAAGTGATTTAACACGTGTAGTATCGTAATTAACCCTCATCAGCGAGGATACTTTTGGATGCAATGACAGAAATTGCAACTCCAGCTGGTTTAAATGACAGGTCATTTATTATTGCCTGGAACAGGAAACTCAGTCTAAGGCAGGTTTCAATATGGGCTGATTGAGGGAATAAATGGCGATACAAGCATACGGCTCTTTTGATGTATCTTCTCTGCTTTCCTTGGTGTTGGCTTCATCTACAGTCTGCTCTTAAGATTTGTAGTACTAGGCACCAGAGGCAGAGCAGTCAGGAAGAAGAGAATAAAAGATGCTTGGAAGAAACAAACAAACTTTTCTAGAGTCTCCAGCACACACCAGCCCTTGTCTCATTGGCCAGAGCCGCATCCTACAGCTGTGTCTGAGATAGTGGACTGAATGGTATTTCCCCATGCCATTTAGGTCAGCCTTGGAACTGAACAGTGAGGTTACGCTCCTGTGCAGAAGGAAAAGGAATGGCTGAGCAAGAGTCAGGGTCTATGTCACGTGAGTGTTGTCATTGCCTTTTTTACAGAGAAGGAAATGGGAGTCTGAAAGGAGAATGATGTCATAGTATTGTCGAGGTAGAAGTGGTGAGCAAAGCCAGCCCTGTAGAGTCACAGAATCCACATTCTCTTGAGCCACACCGACTGTGTATTTGGGTCAGGAGACATGACCAATTTCATTAGTATATGTGGCACAGTAAGCATAGTGTAGACATATGATAACAAACTTGATTAATTAATTGATGTGTAAGTGTGCATATGCACATATATGTGTGAATGCCAAAGTGAAGCTTATGGTTTTGTTCCTCAGTTTTGAACCACTTTTTCTCTGAGGTAGTTTCTCATTGGCTTAATGCTAAGTAGTCTAGATGAGGGTGGGTAGCGAGCCCCAGGGTCCCACTGTCTCTACCTGCACAATGCTGGGTTTACACAAGCATGCCAATACACTTGGCACTTTAAAGTATGTTCTGGGGATTGAACTTATAATCTTATACTTGCACAGTTGACAGCTTTCCCCAGCCCATATGCACTAATTCAATGTATCAGGCATTTTAGGATGCCTTACTATGTGAAGAGATAACCTGAGGTGCATGAAGAGATGATGGAGACATACAAACCTAACAAAGCCCAACCTTGAACCCAGGTCTATTTTCAAAGGCCCAACTTTTTCTATGATCTCCCCCAAAATAGAATGTTCTCACAATCCTGTATTTTTTTTGGGATCCATATGAGGAAAACGAAAACTTTTAATGAGGATCTTGATGCATTTCAACTCAATGACCCAGTTTTATTTTTTATTAAATCATTTTTATTTTAGAATGAGGTACTTTCAAAGCACATGCCCTAGTGAACTTTTTCCTTTTTTGCACCCAGAGTTCTGTGACTCATTCATCCCACCTGCCTTCACTGAACACTTTGAGGATAAAACATCCTAATTGGCTGCTCTGATGCCCCCTGGGCTGCATGGAGTCAGGAGTATAGAAATTGCCTCTTTGGGTGACCGGATGGCCATGAGCAAGGAGAGAGGTGAGGTGACTTTGATCACATGAAACCTAGGTCATGCCCAGTCTTGGGTAAAATGCCCTCAGAAATCACTCCTGTGCTTTCCCATGTCTCTTTTAAGTTGAATGCAGGGGTGGGGGTTATGACTAGCAGTGACCCCACCAAAGTGCCACATGTTATACTAGTGTTAATTTTCACAGGTCAAGCCCCTGTGATCCACAGTAGTAAAATGTCTGTCAAGATGCCACAGCTGATGAGTGTAAGCTTGTAGTTGACCTGCACCTGACTAAGTCTTTTATTTCCTGGCTTGTAAATTTCTGGTTGCTACTTGTCAGAGCTCTAGAGCTTTTGAACACCTTCCTCATACTGCACACACAGTCATACTGATTTATGATATTTTGATTGCTGGTAATAGAGGCCTACTCAGATTAACATAAGAAAAGGGAAGACTGCGTTGTACATTATTGAGGTTTTCCCAGAGTTCAAGTGAGATGTGTCAGAAGTAACCAGGAATAACCAAGACATTGAGTTCCATGGAGACTTTTCTCTCCACCTATTATACGAGCTATATGATTGATTCATTTTTCTTGCCCACTGTAGACTAGTCTACACCCAAGAATATTGCCAACTGCACTTAACCTCTGCTGTGCGTTGAAGGAGACTAGTCAGGCAACGATGCACAGATTACACCTCTCACTTTCCCATGTTCTTCCTGCCCCACTAATTCTATGTTTTTGGAAAGAAAATAATCACCCTGACAAATGATCTGTATCTAGCCCTAGATCACTCAACTGTCTCCACAGGCTGGTGAGAAATAGTGTACCAAATGACGGCTTCTAGTAGAACATTGTAGATGGAAGATAGGTGATGTTCTCCAAAATTATGAAGACACACACTCTAGAAGACAACCCACATCTCTGTGTTCCAAAGCAGTTTATAACATAGTAACATCTATTAATTTTGAGGACTCGGAAAATGACATATAAAACAGAGGCCCATTTGTCAACACAAGTGCTCAATATTGTCATTTAGCCCCTTCTTTGAAACTTGAGGTGGAAAAATAAGTAAGTGGAAAAACACAGCACTCTAGCTCCGGGAATGATGAAGGAAGGGCCAGGCTGTGGAATTCTTAGAACAGAAGGAAGTGTAGATTTTAGTTACAGGATCACTCAGGTAGTGCAGGATTTTTTTCTTCCATCATCAAAACAGTATTTCTAACCAAAGATGCAGACTGTGGTCAGCTTAGGGGCTTGGAAGCTATTGATGCCTATGCCTCATACCCTCAGCTTTGGTTCCATTGATTTGGGACATGAGTTCATACATTAAGTCTTAAAAAAAAAAAGTATTGAGTGAGTTAAATTTCAGTTGGGGAGTAGATTTTAGACATAATGCAAAGAATAATCAGGCTATTATCCACAACCCCTGAGTAGTCAGGTAACAAGGAGGAACCTAAGAGAGACATTCATGGATCCTCTGGGAAAGAAATATAAATAAGATCTCCTGAGTAAGTTAGGACCATAGGTGGAGAGGGGATAAGAGGAAGTGGGAAGAGAACATGAGGGAATGAGATGGTTGAGCTGAGGGAGCGACAGACAGGGAGAACAACAAAATAGGTATCTTAACATAGGGAGTCATTTGTGGGTTTGGGACAACCTGGTATTAGGGAAAAACCGAAGAATCTGCAAATTTGACCCCAGTTAAGATTCCAAGCAATATAGTCCCCTGTAATTAAATTGATGACCAGCCTAATTGTCATCATAGAACTTGCATCCAGCAACTGATGGAAGCAGATGTAGAGATCCACAGCTAAGAACTTGGTCAAGTTCCTAGTCCAATTGAAGAGAGGGAGGAGAGATTATACGAGCAAAGGGGTTGGGGTCATGATGAGGAGACCCACAGAGACAGCTGACATAAGTTACTGACACTGGGCTGATAGCTGGGGTACCAGCATGGAACCAAACTAGGCCCTCTGAAAGTGGAGGACAGTTGTGTGGTGGGCAGTTTGTGGAGCTTCTGACAGTGGGGCCAGAATTTATTACTAGTGCATGAAATGGCTTCTTGGAGCCCATTCCCTACAGAGGGATACCTTGCTCAGCCTACATACTGGGGGGGAGGGGCTTGGTCCTGTCTCAACCTGATAGGCCAAACTGTATTGACTCCCCTGGGAGTACTTATTCTCTCTAAGGAGTAGACAGAGGATAAGAAGCTGAGGGGGTGACTGGGAAGAGGGGAGAAAGGAGAAACAGTGGTTGGTATGTAAAATATTTAACAAAATAAAAAATTTATTATGGGGAGAAACACTGGTTCAAAACAAGAAACAGTTTCCTGGGAGCCTGAGATGAATCGAAGAATGTCTAAAGCCACATAGCTGTAGCATCAGGGGAACACAGCAAAGGCATGTTTAGCCCAGACAGACACTGGCAAGTCTCTGAAATGATGTTCTCCTTGGGAGGTGCTATGCTGAAGCCACTGATTGTCTCTTCTAGAGTGGGACCTGATCTTGGTAATAATGAGAGAAATGATTAAAACTTGATAGATCTTTGAAGTGTTTGGCTCCCTTTACTTCATCATCTCCCACTGCATATGTACTCCTGAATATTAGGGGAAGTCATTAAAGAAGATGCCATGTTATTCCTGGCTCCAACTATAACTGCAGAGCAGGAGAATCTATGCTTTGCCACAGTGATCTGCACCAGAGAGGCCACATCAGTGCTAGTGCCCATTTTTTCTAGACAATTATGACAACTGCTCTGCCTAGTTTTAGGTGATGATGACTGCACCTTGAATTTGTATAACAGTCTACAGCCTCCAAGGCTCTCTGACAAATATCTCAGGCTTCACCAAAGTGTGATAACAGAAACCTCAGGCGGTATAAGATGCACTTAGGTGGGGCATGGAAATTTTTAGTTACCTTAATTCATTTTAGAGAAGACTTAATTAGCAGGTGAAAAACCAGGATTTCACAGGTATTATTTCTTATCATTAAGGTGGTGATTATCTATTTAGTGAGTAGATTTAAAGAGACGACTGAGGTCTTCAGAAACCTGTTCTTTCAAGCATAGACTATGTTGCATACTAAATATTGAGAACAGGGTTTTTGACTGAGAGTAGGTTCTCTTAGGTGTGTAGGTATTTTTTTTTTTCTATTTCAGTTGAGGAGGAGGGTGCTGCAGGCACCCAGTGATCACAGGATGCTAGTCATTCTAAAGTGCCCAGGAAAGCTCCCTTTTCAAGGAATTCTCCTATGCAATATATAAATAGTGGGGAGTTAATCAGCAATATATAAATAGTAGGGGTTGATTAACAATATATAAATAGTAGGAGTTGATCAGATGACTGGCAAGTGGATACGGATCTGCTGTAGGCTTTCACGACTGTATTTATTCCTGAAATGGATGCCAAATTGCCATCAGGGTTAGTAGTAGAATATAGACCAGAAATATGGGAAGACAGAAGCCAAATGTAGGGTTACTTATATACATTTATCTCATTAGACACTCTATTGCTTTTGAACTTCAAATTGCTACCTGGATTTTAACATTTCACCTCTATAGAATGAAGCATGTATAGCATAATGAATGCTATATATTCACACATATATATGGAAAATATATGTACGTATATATAAAAGAGCAATATAGCATACTGGTTGACATCTTTGTTTTTTGTATGTAGGAATATATGTGTGTTGATTGTGTGGTGTATGCAGCTGTGGGAGGGGGGGGCCAAATAGCTGTCCTGCTCTACATTCTTTGCCTTATTTCCTTGAAACAGGTCTCTTGATGAAACTGGAGCTCATAGGTTTTCCTTTGTGCTGGCTGGTCAGCAAGCCACAGTGATGTTCCTGTCTTTACTCCTCACCACACCATGTTTGCAGGCATGTGCATCCATATCCATGTCCAGCTTTAAAAAACATTATTTATGTTTTCGAGGTTTTTTTTTTTGTTCTGACAAATTATGCCTGTACACAGTATGGTGTGATTACATTCACCCTGACACTACTCCCCTCCCCTCCCACTGGCCTGTAAACTTCCCAACTAGTGTGGTGTTGTGTCTCCCTCCCCCCAATTCAGGCAACCACTGAGAAATCACAGTTACAACAGCTATGTCATGCTCAAAGACATCACTCCATCACACTTTCCCCAAACCTTAGGCTCCCGTACTCCTTCCTTCCACTTGCTCTTCTGTGACGATCCCTGGACCTTAGGTGAAGTGACATCAGTGTCCTGTTGTGACCAAGCACTTTGAACACTTATTTTCAACACTTTACACCATGAGTCCCTGCTTTGAGCCACTGTTGAAAGAGGTCACTATGACCAAGGCCAAGAGATGCACTAGTCTATGGTTTTAAACTCGTATGTTCAGAAAAGAGCTTCCCTACATGCCCATTTGCATGCCTGGCACTTGATGTGGGTACTGGGGATTTGAGCTTGGTTGGGTCTTCATGATTGCACAGCCAACTCAGCCATCTCCCACAAGCCATCATCAACTCCAGCTTCCCCACTTCTCAGCTGCATGCATTGAGGAAAACCCTTTATTTTCCCATCTGTAAAGCCAGGATGATAGTGTAGTCCTTCTTTCTCAGCATTATTAAGAGGATCAAATAGAACAAGTATATAATCTCTTCAGCAGTTCCAAATCTATAGACAATGCTTGCCTTCTGCTAATTACAACACTTATTAATTCTCTGTACTGTCTCTTTGTGTGTTCTATCTTTTCAATGGGAAAAGACCTCCTAATGCACAGTGCTATACACTCAGAACAAGCCTTTTCCACTCCCTGTCTTTTGCCCCAGTCTCAGAAGGTCGATATAATTTCCAGTGGGGATGGGGAAGTATAGCTGTCATAAATGCTGAGAATTAATAAATAATCATCATCATCAGAAGATATTTTCAAGCAAGGGATGGATTTGACCCTGATAAGCTGGCCTCATTGTTTTTAATCAGGTCAGCCTAGACCAGGTTAATAGAGTTTCCAAATAATAAACGGTGAAGAGATGCTTCCTGTCTACTTTGTTACTGGATTTAAAGCTCACTTTGCCTACTAGAAAATGGAGAAATCACAACCAGGCTCCAAGTAATACTGGGGAGAAGAGAGGGGATTGTGAAATGCTTCACCACTGGCCCAGGACACAAATGGGTTTCACATGATTACCAGCAGAGTGTCCCAGTCTGGCTAGAAATAGTCTAAGCATGGGGGACAATGGGGGACATCTGTACACATGTAACTAAAGTGGACATTTTCAAGTGTCTTCTCTTCTCTATGACACAAGGTATTTGACAAAGTGTCTCTAGAGGCTCCCGGCTTATTTTCCTGCTTGTAAAACGTCTTTCTGTCCTTACACCTGAGCATCACACTAGTCAAGAGCATGATACCCCCGCACCCCTGCTGGTAGCAGCCTTCTTCACTGTGAGGAATGATGAAAGGCTGGGGGAGGAAGAGCAAGGGGGCTTCCATAATTCAAGATATGGCAACTCTTGCCATATCTGCTGTAGCTGTTGTTTTGGCATTCTGTGTATGGCCTCCGAGTGTTATTTAGGGTCTAAGTGGGCTTCATGTACAGATAAAGTTAACAGGCTGCCCCTGACTCCCAAAGAGAGAGGCTGTTGTTTTTCTTGAGTATTTTTTCTGAACCACCCGCTAGGAGGATCACACTGATTGATGGAGACTTCAACTTCAAAGCTCTGTTTAGGTTTTCAGGGACAAGTGATATTTTGGTGACTCATTCTAACAATAGCTATAGGGGGAACTGGGTAAAGGTTAATAGAATTTAACTAAAAAAAATCATGAAACAGTTAAATGGCAAAATGTCTGACATAAAAGCCTTTGCCAGACAGAGGACAGGGACCCACATCCTCAGCTGTACTTTCAAATGATCTGTGACATTCAGAAACATCCAGTTTGGGGAACGGGGAGGTGGCTCAATTGGTACATTATTTTACTTTTCTTAACCCTCACAGATGGTTCACTGGGGTTCAGGGTAGACAGCTCCTGACCTAAACCAACAGAGTGTGGCATACTTCATTCCCTTAGAGAAAGCAGAAATGACTGTAAGAAACACAACACGGCATTGTGCACTGTATGAAGACCAGGGTTTTCTGTGAGAGCATATTGGCAAATTTCCTTTTGGGATATGTGAAGGAATAGTTCATAGAAGAGAATAGGAGTGATTTTAAAGAAGATGCCAAGTCTCCTAATAGAGAAGAAAGTTGGAAGAAGAAAGGAAGCTGGCATACTTTGCTCAATTAAAACAGCCAAAAAGGAGCTGAAAATCCACTCCCCAGTAACCATTAGACTCAGAGTGACTTGGGAGAACTGTCAGCTTAACTCAGGAGCTGCCCTTGACTGATGAGAAGTCAGTAGCTAGAAAATTCTTTCTCTTTAGTAAAGCCGAAAGAGAAAGTCAGGAGGCAGCATGAATGCAGAGCCCTTCTGAGGGTAAGAGGTGACAGAAGGTCCTTGAGGAACTTCTTTCCAGTTGGACTGTTAATGTTTTTAAAGCATTTGTTAGCACTTCAAATCACCATGATAACACGTATACACTGGAACAGACAGACAGACAGACAGACAGACACAGACACACACACACAGACACACAGACACACACACACACACCCCTGCTGAGGAACTTGGATGTTATGATGATAACAATTTTAGGTTTTCTTTCCTCAGAATGCTTTCAGTGGCCAACTGTGATGATTAATCTCAGCTTATCTACATGATTGGACTGGTCATACTTAGGGTACTGTCTCTGAGTGAGATTATGAGGACATTTATAGAGAATAAACCTTGAAGGTTTGACCTAATGGATAGAGCAATCCTTTGATACATTCAGAATTTAAACAGTCTGTGGGAGGTGGTGGAGCTGTGGAAGGTGTGGTCCAGCCCCAGGAAGCAGGTGACTGGGAGCATGTCCCTGGGGGATGTCTCTTGCTTTGTCTCCTTCCTGTATTTTCTAGTTTATTCTCTTCTAGGGACACTGTGACATGAACCTTCTGCTCTGCCACGACAGACAGAATCTTCTGAAGCTGTGAACTAAAATAATCCTCCTCTCCTGGCTGTGCAAACATTGTCACCATCTCCATCAGAGAAGCTGTAGTTCCTCTCAAGAATCAGGCCTGTTGGGTACATCAGAGTGGATGGGAGGGTCATTAGGGGCAGGAGATTCCAGCCACTGCCTCCTGAACACCTTCTCAAATGTGTGTCATTCTGCCTGACTATTTGCAGTTGTGGGCTATCCTAGGGTAAACAGAGTGTGGAAGGTTAACTAAAGGGGCCTTCCTATTTGCATTTATGTGCTGGTAAGACCTAAAGTCCTGGAAGTAATATCTCCCCATGCCCTGTTACTTACAGCCAAATAATCTCACTGGTTCACTGAGTAGGTCTTAGGGAGAATCTGTGCTCAGGGCCTTCTCTGGGTGCAGTTGTCACTGATTCACATCTTTCTAGTAGAAGCTGCCACATCCCCTAAGCCATTCAGCTGGGCATTCTGGTTATAGCTGCACAAGTATAACCAACAACTGAATCACTCCACAATTCTGGGCAGCACCAGCTTTGTTTTGAGCAATATTTGCCTAGGTTACTTCACAAAACAGGTCCACAAAGTTGGCAGTGGGGTCAAAGCTCTACTTCCTTTTGGAAGGGACTCACCCATGTTGACCTTCCTGCATTGTTGACCTTCCTGAATGAGCCCAGATGACCTTTGTTAAAACTGATATGGTGGTTCTTCCTGCCATTAACCTTTACCCCAGTATCCAGTTACTTCTGGTGTCCACTGGGGCCTGTTTCCATGGCTTTGACAGCCTTGAAGTTAAGGTCTTCCTCAGTTTCAATCGTGTATCAGTGACAGAGGCATTGGTTTGGGGTTTAAGTTGCAGCATTTTCAAAAGGGCAGCCCAATGCAAACGAGTTACCGTTGTGGAAGTGATTTATGAAGACTTGTATAGAATGTGGAGACGTGAAGGGAATTTTGGCAATCACATTCATGTTTGCGGTTGACACCAGTCAAACCAGCTGAGTTGTGAAAAGGCTTGCATTTCATCTGTCATCCTTCCAGTCACCATCTTGTGAGATGGAATTACTCACTCACAGTGCTCTGATGCCCCAGTGTGTGTTGGGGTCACCCACAGTGCTCTGACACCATAGTGTGAGGTGGAATCACACACAGTGTGTGAGGTGGAGTCACCCACAGTGTTCTGACGCCATAGTGTGAAGTGGGGTCACCCACAGTGTTCTGATGCCTGCAGAGTGAGGTAGGATCACACACAGCACTGACCGCTACCCTTGTTTAGCTCTATTTCCTCGTAGCCCAGTCCATCCTTGAACTCAGGATTCTCCCCTAGCTGCCCCACTGCTGGGATTGCAGGCACAGGCATATGCAGTACCACATCCAGCTGCAACCACAGTAATTAAAAAAATCAAGAACTTAATCTGCCCTAAATGTGCTATTTTGAGAAATTTGCTGCCACTTATGCTCCATCCTTAATACTCTCCAAATG
>PVIH01003772.1:75947-153600 GCA_004025045.1 Sigmodon hispidus
GTGTCCTGAGGACTAAATTCAATATGATGAATAGCTGCCCAGTTTTCTTTCAAAGTCCCAAGAACCTAACTTTTCCCATAATAGTTGTATTTCTTGATGAGGTCTAAATGTAAAAAATACCTTTCCTTTTTCTCCTATTTAAAAGTCTACCAGCCCACTCTTCCTTCTCTTTCTGTAAAATGTTCCTACCTTTGCTTAAGGCAGAAGAAGTCAAGGGTTAAAATCCCAGCTTAGTTAGACTAAGTCTAGTGGACTCAGTCTAGTGGAATGTCCTTATTGGAATAGTTGGGGAAGACCCAGGAAGTAGCACTTGCACTTATAGATCTGCAGGTGAATAGCTCTGAGATGGACATCTCCATCAAGAAAAGAGCAGGCAGGGAGAAAGAAGAGCCTTTTGGAAGACAAAAGGAGTAGAGGTTGATACTTCTTTTACCTAAGTAAGTAATTCCATATATTTAATGTGGATATTCTGAAAGGTACCACCATGCTGGAAAAGACCCTCGAGATGAGGTGAAGGCAGTTTACAGAGGACTTGGAAACCTAGGGTAGAGTGTGGACTGCTTTGTGTGGCACTCCTTGAGGACATGTGTTGTAAACTTACACTTTCCTTGCTAGGTTTTGAAGGAAAAGAACATATCCAAAGGGAAATATCTCATGGGACTTTGGTGGTTCCATGAGGCCCATCCCCATTAGATTTAGCAGCACTAAGCTTAACTCTGGGAGAGCACAGATTTTCCAAATGTCTGTGATGCACCCTTTAGATAAATTTAAAGGATGAAGTCTATTGACCAGCAATGCCCGCATCACTTATTCAATGTGTTGAGAAATAATCAGTTTTAGATTCCATCCCAGGCTTATTAAATATGAATGTGAATTTTAACAAGAGCCAGCGTGATTCATATGCACACCATCATAGGAGAGGCACTCGTTTAGGTGCTTCTTCTTGAAATATCTTTTTGAATTTGCATCCAGTTGAGCCTTGCTCTCATCACCATAACAACGAGTATTTCATGATAACCAGTGAAAAATGGTAACAAGGGCAAATGATGTGAACTGCTGACAGGTACAGCCTTCACCCCCAAATTAGAAATGTTTGCTTCCAGTGTTTGTATGGTAGAACTGATTTCTTCTTGAGAACTCTCACATGTGTGTTGTGACATGTATGTGTATATGCTGCCCGCACCCCCCCCCAACACACACACTTAGGCCAGATTCTGAGTATGTCTTTCTCAGTTGCTCTTCACTTTACATTTTTGAAACACGGTTTCTCAATGCTCTGGGGAACTTCTGGTTCTGTTTTCCCAGCATCAGTACTAGTGGCACGCACCTTCTATGAGTGCTGGGGCACCAAGGACTTTACCAAATCAATCATCTCCTCAACCCTTGAAATTTTTCTTTTTTAATTATGTGTGTGTGTGTGTGAATAATGAATGCTTACATGTGTATGAAGGTATGCATGTACATTTGTGCACATGGAGGACAAAAGTTTGCATCCAGACATTTTTTTTCACATGCTCTCTACCTCACATTTCGAGACAGGGTGTCTCACTGAACTCAGAGTGAGCTGATTTGGGCTATTTTAGATATCCAGCTTGCCCTGAGACTCCTTGTCTCTGCCTTCCTAGTGCTATGATTACATATGGGCCACCACACCTGCCTGACTTTTATGTTGGTTCTATGGATCCAAATACCAGCACTTGTACTTGCTGGGGAAGTGATTTGTCCACTAAGTCATCTCCCCAACCCCCAATTCCTACTTCTTAGCATATTCATTTGCCAATTATAGAGAATCAAACACAGGATCTTGGCATTTTTAGCCCCATGCTATCAACATCACTCAGACGCATGCCTTTATTTTCAAAGATGCCATCAATTCTAAGAGCGATATCCTGTTCTGAACACCTGATGCCTTGATTGCCATGGTAAACACTTAAGCACAAGAGTTACACAAATAATTTTCCTTAGGAAACAGTTGCATGGGCAACATTATTCAATGTCTTTCCTTATAGGTTTATTGTATCTACCAACTTGCTTATGATTCCATGGCATCCTATAGAAAATAAGCTTGTATAATTTATTGTTCTCACTAAGTTTCATCATGGAATAAATTTAATAGATACATTAATCTTTCAGAGAGCACAGTTAGAATAATCTACTCTAGGAAAGAAATAGGTGAGCAGTATTGGACAGCAAAAAAAATGCCATTGACTTGAATAAGAGAGGAGAAGAAACTGTCAGGTGGATTTGGAATTATCTGATGGCTTCAGATCTCTGTTCTATTAAAAGGTTATCATTATCCAGTTAACTGAAAGGTTCTTGCTGTGGGACTATGCTTTTGTACACTGTAAATACTTGTCACTGTAAATATTGGTTTGATAAAACCTTGATTGGCCAGAGGCTTGGAAGACAGGAAGTATAGACAGGGCAACCAGACAAGGAGAATTCTGGGAAGCTGAAGAGGAGAGAACAGATGCCAGGAGACGAAGAGGACAGAAGATGAGATAGCTGCTCTGAGAAAAGGTACCAACTAATGTGGCTAGACATAAATAGAATCATGGGTTGACTTATGAGTAAGAGTTAGCAGGTAATAAGTCTGAGCCATCAGCCAAAGAGTTTATAGTTAATATAAGCCTTTGTGTGATTATTTGGGACTAAATGGCTGTGGGATTGGCAGAAAGGAACAGAAAACTTCTTACTACAGGTTCTCATTATTAAGACTATTCCAGTTAACTGAGAGGATCTCATTAGCCAAACCATTCCTGTTAACTGAGAGGCTCTCATTATCAAGACTATTTCAGTTAACTGAGAGGTTCTCATTATCATTCTAGGTAACTGAGAGATTCTCATTATCAGAATCATTCCTGTTAACTGAGAGGTTCTCATTATCATTCCAGGTAACTGAGAGATTCTCATTATCAGAATCATTCCTGTTAACTGAGAGGTTATCATTATCATTCCAGGTAACTGAGAGGTTCTCATTATCAGAATCATTCCAGGTAACTGAGAGTTATCATTATCATTCCAGGTAACTGAGAGTTTCTCATTAGTCAAAACTTTCAGTTAACTTAGTAATTCTCATTATCAGAACAATTTCAGTTAACTGAGTGCCTTTTGAACCCTCCTGAAATTTACCAACTTGTTGGGAAATGAGAAACTTCTCAAACAATTTGATAGTTCAGATCAAAGAGAACTTTTTTGAGAGTGATGTGGACTCTGAAGTTAGACACACCCAGAGGATAATTTTCCCTTGTGTGACAAAGTTTTCTTGTCTCTAAAATAGAGAATATGATGATCACATACTAAGACTCCCTTAGAAGTGTTTTACAAATAGATTATATTTTAAAGAAATATAAAATAAGAAAAGTCATAGACAGATAAGAGACAGACAGCTCCATATTTATGGTGTCCCTTATTATTTTGTATGGCTACATACTTAGTTCTGTGAGAAAATTTTTCTTCTGCTGATGAAATTTTCTTAACAACTTTGCTGGTGCCAATCTGACAGATGTTTGTAATGCCTAAAACGTTTTTTTCTTTAAAAATAATTATTTGAACAAACAAACAAATTAGTATAATACACACACACACACACACACACACACACACACACACACACAAACACGGGGAGTGGGCTTACTGTCCTTAGAGCAGTTATAAGTACAATATGGAACACTGAGTCTGACAGGTTTTCCATCACTTCTTGCATCTAGCACTTTTACTTTTAAAGAACAGTCTTGCTGGGTATAAAATTCAGTTGTGTATCAATAGTTTCTTTCAAGTTTAACATGCTGTTCCACTGAATCTTTTTGCTTGTGATATTTCTCACAAGAGTACTGTAACTTTGATTCTTTTTATGAAACTTACCCCTTACAAGATTGTGTAATTTTCAGTGTTTGTGTTTCTTGTGCTTTTATTTGTTGGGCTTTCTGGGTCAACAGGCTTATAAAGTTATAAAATTCTTAGACATTGTTCTTCAATACCTTTTCAGTTCTCCACTACATGGAGTCTCAGGTTGTGTTACATTAGTTAAACTTGGCCAAAACTTGTGATGAGTCCTTATTGATTTTGTTTTGGTTCTTTTCTTTTTTAAATCTGGACTTATCTTTGGAATGATTATACTGTTGTCTAATCCATTAGTTTTTTCCCCAGTGTAATAGTCACCTCTGGCAGGTAGGTCTTTAACATTTCATTCATGTTTCTATTAATACATATGTATTTCTCCATACTTTTGAACACACAAGGTATATGTATAATACTATGAGTGTCCTCATCTCATTGTTTCTGCTGTGTCATTCTTATGATTAACTTATTCTCTTCATTGTGGGTTATATTATTCCTGGTAATTTTTGTATTGTGATTTTTAGCTTGTTGGATGTGAAATAATTTTGTATTTCTATAAACATTCTTGAGGTTTGTTCTAAGGTGCAATTAGGTTACCTGTGAAATTTTTAATTCTTTGGAGTTTTGTTTTCAGCTTTGTTATGAGGGACCAGTGCAAGCTTTGTCTAGGGCTGGCTTTGTTTTGCTAGCAAGGTCATGAACACTGAGCTGTATAATGTTAGGACTGAAATATAGTGGCTCATTTGCAGTTACAAATGAACCAGACACCTGCTAGTGCTTACTAGTCTATCTATCATCCCAACCCTACTAAGATACTCCAACTCAGAAGTTTAAAGTAGAAAATTACTTACACCCAAGCTTGCCTGTACTGTCATGTGTGGGATAAGCTTAAAAATAAACAGGATGTAAAGATATAGATGAGACCACACATGATGTTTGCTGAGAAAAAGACAAACTTAAGCAAACTAGGACCTAGACAATGTCAAATTTATACCCTCTTGAGTATTCAAGCAGGGCTGAAACCCTACTTTGCAAGGTCATAGTGAATTGCTTTGCTTTGCTTTCATTACTCTTGGTTTCCAGTACTCCTTTTATGAAGTGAGGATCATTATTTTTACAAGCACTCTGCCAACCTTCTACATTTTATGCCATCTTTATTCTAATCATCAGGAATAGTATGTGCTCCTGGCTGTTAGTAAGTTTGAGTGCTAGGGTTATTTTCTCTGGACTAGCAAGCAGTGCCTCCCCTCAACTGTGTGTTTCTCACACAGATATGCTGGCTGCTACTCAGCTGTGGATGTCAAAGGACTTTTCTGAGCCTCTCCCATCATTTTTTTTCTCATCAATGTCCTCCCCTGTGAGTCTTCCTCTTTGTAAGGTAGGTCTACCTGAACTTCCAAATCTGCCTCAGTTTATACGTTTCCCTTTCATATACCATGGCTTCAAAACTCTCTCTGGTAACAAGCTAGTATTTGTGATGCTTATGGGATAATGTGGTCTTCTCTTTCAGGGACCACTGTACTCCTAATGCTCATGATCTGAAAACACACTTTTATTTCTCCCATAGGCTCTAACTTTTGGGTGAAAGGAGAACCCCTGTTCCTATTCTTTATTATGATTGTAAGCAGAAGGCTACATTAGGAAGAGAGAGAGAGAGAGAGAGAGAGAGAGAGAGAGAGAGAGAGAGAGAATACCTGTGTGTATCTGTTTGTACATGTGTATGAGTACACACACACATGTGAGTATCCATGTGATATCTAACATAATCATGAAATAGACCAGAAAGTCTATTTTCTTCTACCTGTCCAATATATTATGATCTCAAGCTGAGCTTCCTGTTTATCTGAGATACTTCTGCTTCTCTGCTTTGAACATCAGACCCATCTCAAAGTTCCCTCATCTGGCAAGAAGGTCTCACCTCTGTAGTCAATATCACCTAAAAAATTTAGAAAGAAACATAAATGTCTGATTTTAGCTTATAACCACAAACAGGACTTCATTAATTGTCTTATTAATAGCTGCTTTTATTTTATCAACATAAGCCACACAGGCCAGCTTGCAAAATTTTACTTTTCTTAAGAGAAAATATAGGAAGTTGAGTGGCACCTAGTGGTTCACATACAAATTGCGAGTATAATTTATTTTTAATTTTATTTTTAAATTCCTGTCTCATACACTACATCCTGACTGCAGTTTTTCCTCTCTCCATTCCCCAAGGTCCCCCTCCACCACCTACCATTTCCCCCAGGTCCACCCCCCCCAAAAGAGTAGACCTCCCAGGGAAATCCACAGGACATGGCATAACAAGTTACAATGAGACTAGGCACAAACCTTCATGTCAAGGCTGGACAAGGCAACCCAGTAGGAGGAAAATAATCCCAAAGAGCAGGCAAAAGAGTCAGAGACAGCCCTCATTCCACCTTTAGGAGTCCCACATGACACCAAGCCACACAAACACAACATGTGTGCGGAGGACCTAACACAGACTCATGCAGAATCTGTGATGGTTGTTTCTGTCTCTGTGAGCACCTGTGAACTCGCTTATTGGTTCTGTGGGCTATGTGCTCCTGGTGTTCTTGACCCCTCTGGCTTCCACAGTCCTTCCTCCTCATCTTTTCTGGGGTTCTTGAGCTCCACCTAGTATTTGGCTATGGGTTTCTCTCTATCTGCTCCCTTCAGTTACTGGATGAAGCCTCTCTGATAACAGTTGGGCTAGGCATCAATCTATAAGTCTAACAGAATATTATAAGGTATCATTTTATTGATCTTTCTTTTTTGGCAGCCATGTTCAGGTCTATCTCAGATATCTGGACTATAATATCTTTGGTTCCTGATCAGATGTGTCTGAGGTGGTCTCCTTCTACAAACACAAATATCACCAACAGAATACAAGAGGTGGAAGAGAGAATCTCAGGCATTGAAAAAAAAAACTCATAGAAGAGATTGACCTATTGGTCAAAAAAACTGCTAAGTATAAAAAATTCCTGACACAAAACATTTAGGAAATCTGGGACATTATGAAAATAACAAACCTAAGAATAAGAATAACAGGCACCACTTTTGTAAAAGAAACATTAGTAAAGCTTAAATAACACATAAACACATGGATAGTTGAAGACTTCAATATTTCTCTCTCATCAAATAATAAGAATAATTTGAAGCCCAGCTCAAAGGCTCAGAAAATATTTTCAACAAAATTATAGAAGAAAAATCTTCTTACTTAAAGAAGGACATGCCTATAAAGGTACAAGAAGCTTAACGAACACCAAATAGATTGGACAAGAAAAGAAAGTCTCTTCACCACATAATAATTAAAGCACTAAACTTACAGAAAAAAGAAAGAATATTAAAAACTGTAAGGGAAAAAGGCCAAGTAACATATAAAGGCAGACTTATCAGAATTACACCTCACTTCTCAATAGAGACTCTAGAACACAGAATGGCCTGCTACAGATTCTAAGAGATGACAGATGCCATCTCAGACTACTATACCCAGAAAAAATTTTAATTATCATTGCTGGATATTCCACATAAAGTCAAATTTAAACAATATCTATTCACAAATCCAGGCCTATGGAAGGTACTAGAAGAAAAACTCTAATCCAAGGAGGTTAACTATACCCATGAAAACATGGACAATAAGTAATGTCACACACACATAACCCAAAGAAGGCAAACACACACACACACACACACACCACCACCACCACCACCACCACCACCACTACCACCAGCAACAACTATAACAAAATAACAGAAATCAACAATTGTTGGTCATTGATATTTTTCAATATCAATCTACTCAATTTCCTCATTAAAAAGACAAACAGGATAGATGCAAAAACAAGATCTGTTCTTCTGCTGTATGTAAGAGACACACTTCAAAATCAAAGACAGACATTATCTCTGAGTAAAAAAAAATCTAAGTAAATAGTCCCAAGAAACAAGCTGGTGTAGCTATTCTTGTATCTATCTACAAAACAATATCAAGTATCTACAAAATAGACTTCAAACAAAATTAATCAAAAGAGATGAAGAAGGACACTTCATATTTATCAAAGGAAAGTTCCACCAAAATAACTTTTCAATTCTCAACATTTGTACCCCAAGCACAAGAGTACCCACATTTGTAAATGAGCCATAACTAAAGTTTAAATCCCATATGAATAGTTGAAGGCTTCAATTCTCCACTCTCACAAATGCACAGGTCACCCAAACATTAACCAAAAATACTAAACAGAGAAATAATGGTGTTAACAGACAGGAACCAAATGAACCTAACAGATATCTACAGAAATGTCCCCTAAAGACAAAAGAATATACCTTCTCAGCACCTCACAGAACATCCTCCAAAACTGGCCACAAACTCAGCCACAAAGCAAGTCTCAGCAGATACAAGAAAATTCAAATAATTCACCGCATCCTATCAGATTATCAGGGATTAAAATTGGATTTCAACAAAGACAGAAACAACAGAAATCCTAGAAACTCATGGAAACTGAAAAACTCTATACTAAATGGTTACTGGGTCATGGCAGAAATAAAGAAACTAAAGATTTCCTAGAATTCCATGGAAAGGAATTCCACCATACCCAAACTAATGGGACACGAGAAAAGTGGTGCTAAGAGGAAAGTTCATTGCACTAAGTGTCATCATGAAGAAATTGGAGAAATCTCATACTAGCAATTTAACAACACATCTAAAAACTTTAGAACGAAAAGAAGTAAATCACATCCAAGAGGAGTAGATGGCAGGAAATAATCGAACTGAAGTCTGAAATCAATAAAACAGAAACAAAGAGAACGATACAAAGAATTGATGAAATAGAGTTCGTTCTTTGAAAAAAATCAAAATAGACAAATCTTTATCCAAACTAACTAAAAGACAGAGAGAAAGTACACAAATTAGCAAAGCAGATGTTGTTCTAACACATTGTTACAGGCAAATCATCTGCAGTTTTCCTCAGGATAAAATCTATGGACTGCAATGGTCCTTGACTGCAGAACAATTTCAGCACTATTTTTATGATCAAAAAGCCCAATGTGATATTTACATTTCTCAACAATAACTATATGCAGAGTGCCATGGCCAGTCTCTATTATCACAGTGACTGGATCTGAATCAACTAAATGGAAGCTGATGGATACTCCTGTAAGGAATTTTCTTGATCACATTATTTGAAGCGATAGGATCCACCCAAAGTGTTTCCAGAACCTTCCAGATGAAAGGATATGGGAAAAGAGAGGCTTTGCTTTTGGCTTGCTGGCCTGCATGCTTGCTGTCAAGTTCATTCCAAGTTGCTGCCACTGCTGCATTTCTTCACAATTATTAGAAGCAGCTTCTTCTGCCTTGGGGTTTCCCAGATTGAGCCTCCAGCATGAGTCCACCATTAGTAGGCTACCAAGACCATTGTGTGTAAGACAGTCTATTAAATACCCCTTATTGTATATTCTTTCTAATAATTCTATTTTTCCAGAGAAGTCCGATAGCTAATAAATCACCTGTCATTTCTTTAGTTTTGAATTACAAAATCCCATATAGCTGCTGCTTAATGAGAAAATATGTTCAAAAAGTTATTTCTCATCTTCAAATAACTGAGAAGAAAATCGCTGCTATTCAGCCCTTTCACTGTTTACAACACAGCATCGAAATCCTGGTTGTTATGACCTGGAGAAAGTTCTGTTCCATGCTAACCTTTGATGGGATTCTGAGAATGAATTACACACAGCTAGTTTGTCAACATGACAGAAGAGAATATTATAGGACTTCGGGCCAGACTGAAACATACTCAAATCTTACACATTTAATTTATTGCTTTTATGAACTTAGGAGGATTACTTATTTGAATGAGCCTCAGATTTTATTAATAAATAATAAGAAAAGCCAGCCTTGCCGATCACTCACTATGTGCCAGACATTGTAGTGAGATAAAAAAGAGAAATATTATTATCCTAATTTACAGGAAAAAGAAGCTTAGAGAATTATTTTATCTGAATCATAAAAACAGTTAATGGGCAAAGAGGATCTGAACCTTGGCTAATATAGTGCCATGGGAAACATTTGAAATGGCGCTGATTGTAAGTAGTGGTTCACAAAGATGAAACCTCCCATGTTCCTGATACTTACAATCCACATTACCCCCTTTCTCTTAAACAAAGGGCTTATATAATGAGAGGTAACAACTTCAAATTTAGCTCTTTAGTGGCTAAAGTATTTACAGTTGATGAACATATATATGAGCCAGTTTTTTTATTATTGTGACAAAATACTCTAGAAGATGATTTAAGGGAGGGATTCTTTACTTGGCACTCAGGTTTAAAGGCTTCAGCCATCATCCCTTGCTCTGTTAATTCACAGTCTGTTGGGATGCAGAACATCATGGTGCTGAGACCATGGAGAGTACCAGGCTGGTAATCTCAGGACGGATGATGGACAGAAAGCAGAGAAAGGGATATTGTAAAAAGGGGTCAGGGGAGGTATAGGTCCCAGTGACTTGTGCTTCATCACCTTCGACCACCTCCAAATAATTCCATCATATTGTGAATTCATGGGATCAAGCTATTTGTTAGGTTATAGTCTTTAAGATCCAATGACTTCACCATTGGCAATCTAGCCTCACAGCATCTCTAGTTCACGGAGATACTTTATATTAAAGCATGACAAATGAAAAAATTAAAGTCAGAAAATAAAAGCAATTTTAAGACATTTTAATAATAATATTCTGCTCTCTATGGGATCCATGTTTGAAGACAATTCCGTGTAAGATTATGTGAGACAGTCACTAGAATTAACTTTCTAGAGAGAGAGACTCAGGATATGAACACCTTATGCAGATTTACCTGCTTTGGGTTGGAACAGAGCCAGCCTTCAGTCCAGGCAGTTGATTATCTCTGAACCAGGCCACCTCAGCATATCCATACAGTATTTGCATTTTGTTTATTGAGAAGAAGGGAGCTGGGCATTAAAGATCTCACATGGGCAAAGCAAATGGCACACACCTCTATTGTACTTGCTCAGCATTTTTCCCATTTCTGACTGAATCCGGCTGTGTACTTGCAGCCAAGATTGACATAATTCCAAGAGAGTGTTACTCTGTTCCTGGACACAGTTTACCCTTAAGGTAATGTCACAAATTTGAGGCAGGTTACACAAATATTTTCTTTGCACTTTCCAACGTGTACTTACCCTTGTGCCCCAGCCTGATTCTAAATTCCTGTTCATGAAAGCTAATTTCCAGCCAACAGGGGTCAAATGAACAGAATCCTGGAAATGCTGTGAGAAATCCCTTTCCTCCCGGGCTTACAGCAATTACATCCTTGATAATGAATTGCTCATCAGTTCTGCAGGAGATGGAAGTGATTGCCTCTGCAGGTAGCAATCATTTTTGTACAACTGCCACAATTATCAGTCCCCTTCAGGATGATTGGATTTAGCAATGGAGACCAGAAAAGTAGAAGGTATTTGAAGATATGGGCTAATATTAACAACCAGAAAAGACATCACATCTTTACTCCTCTGAAGGATGTTTAGCATATAAACAGTGGATACAAAATATGCTATCAATATTTCTACATCTGTTCCCTTAGAGGACTGAATGCACCTTGTGCACACCCCAAACACTTGATTCTTGTTACACTTATCCCACATACACCGTGCATGTGTGTTTGTGTTTCTGTGTGCGTGTGCTCAAACATGCTCGCACTTACCATGATAAATGTAACCTTTTCTGAAACTTACGTGGAAGTGGGTTATCTCCCTACATCCCGTGGGTCCTGGGCTTGAACTCGGATCTTCAGGCAGCCTCATGGTAGTAAGCTCGGTTGCCTACTGAGCCACCAGCCCCTCTGATTTGATGGTTTTTAAAATGTGCAGAAGTTTGCCTTTCTCCTTTCCTCTCGCCTCTGTGAATGTGTTGACATCTGCACATTCACAGTGGTTAAATCCTTGGTAACTTCCAAAGCTGATGGCAGTACCAAAAGGTTGTGCTCTCCCACCACACAGGAAAGTAATTTTGCAACAAGTTCACAAACCTTAAAATTTTATCTTATTTGTCCTTGGCATTTAGCTTGGGAAGTACAACCTGGAGAAATAAAGAAAAAAAACATAGAAAATGACTTAAGTGCTTAGGATTACTCCTAACAGCAAAACATTGGAAAATACTTCACAGCTCAGTGAGGACATATCACTAAATAAGCCAGGCTTCATTAAGTGACGGCATATTATGCAGCCATTAAAAGTCATGTTTTTGAAGAGTAGTTAATGACACATGAAAATGTTCATTACAGAATGTCAAGTGGAAAAAATTAAACACAAAGTTGAACTACAGTAGATATAATGTAATTTATTAAACATCCATTATGTGATCCTAAAAGGTTTTACAGGTAGAGGATTTTATTTTCATATTTCAGAAAGGAAAAAAAATGATTTAGTGTGTGTCTCTCTGTGTGTGAGTGTGTGTGTGTGAGAGAGAGAGAGAGAAAGAGAGAGAGAGAGAGAGAGAGAGAGAGAGAGAGAGAGAGAGAGAAATGGAGACTCAGAAAGACTGGGAAAACAATGTAGGGGAAACACAAAGTGTACTTGTGTTTACCATGAAAGAGCTGGAAACAAAAATAACTATTTTCTTTACCCATGATTCCTTTAAGGTGGGGACTTCCATCTTAAGCAGCCATTACATTTGCAATTAGAAAAAAAATGATAAACATCAATTGAAATGTTCTGGACAATTAAGAAACAAGGAACTTTTGGAAAGAGCACTTTTCCAAGCCGGACTTCTTTAAGCAGGACACACAGCTACTTCAGTTCAAACACCCATCTTGGGCATGCTCTTGCTCAGCTGTGGAAGGCTTGGGTTAGAACTGATCAGGTAGGGGCTAGAAGTCTCCTGCTATAACTCTTGTCTCAAAAATAAAACATCTTGACAACCCAGCTGCACCCTAGGTTTCTGAGGGAGTTGTTGAATTCTCACTAAAGTCATATTGTTCTTGGTCAATACAAAGCTGGGGGCTCAGTGTGTATCACAAAAGCTCTATGAGACTCCTACCCACCATTACCACTATGCTGAGAACCATTTCCTGGAAGAAACAAAATAGAAAACATCACTGAGCTCCAGAGAGGCAGCACAAGCTGGGGCAGGGAATCCCTCCAATGATTTCTGACCAGCAAACTCCTGCTGGGATCCTGACTCTTATATCTCATTTGGGTGATCTTGAATTTAGGAAATTACTACTGTTCTCTAAATTTCACCATTCTTATGTCTGAAATAAAAATAGTAGTGATGATGATGATGATGGTGGTGGTGGTGATGACAATTTGTGGCTTAGACTACTTTCTAGAGCAACACTCAGTACTCTCTTTGGGTGAAATGACAGGGCATCTTTATAATATAGATGGGATGGATATGACCTAATACCCTTCTCAGAACTTCCCTGACCCCATTTTCTATCCCTCCATTCTTCACTTTATTCAGGAATATCTCTCATACTTTCTGCTTTTATATATATATATATATATATATATATATATATATATATATAACACATAAAAATCTCTAATTCTCAGCTCTTTGCCTATCCATATGTCTAATTCTACCAGGTCCCTTCTTTCTAAGATCAGATTTCAACGATTCCTCTTCATACTGCCTTTCTTTTCTTTTTATATTCTGTTGCATGCTCATCCTTTGACTTTTTCTGTTGTTTCTACCATCACCTCCTACATAGCTATTGAAATATAAACTACAGAAAGCCAAATACATTCTGCCTCTTGCTATTCACTGATATCTCTGAACATCTTAAACAGTATATGACACATGAAAGGTGCTCAGAATATAGTTGTTGAATGACAGCATGGGTGGGAGGATGAGATGAATGGAAGAAGAGAAGGATAGGTATAGATGGATGAACAAATCATTCTCTTGCTGGAATTGATGGATGCTTAAGGCTGAATGTTCAAGCATATACTTATTTGTCTCTTATTTGGTCTACTGATTAGCAAATCCTTTAGAAAACAATTTATCTCTTACACCCTTCTTGTTCAAAGCCTTTGATACCTAGAGATACACCAATCAATAATTTATACTATTCTTTAGTCAGCCAATGGGAAAGTACCTGGAGATGTCATTTGGTATAAGTGTATACAAATAAAATTGTATACCTTTGGAACATATAGGCCAGAATCACTCCCTTCCCAAATACATGGGGTCAAGGCTTTCTGTAAAGGCTTTTGGATAAGGTATTCTGTATGACAAATTTAAGCTGTCATATTTGCCTCACCAAAAAGGTCTCTTGACTTTATAAATGGAATGTAATTTCCCAAATAAATAAAACTGGTTTACAATACCTGTGATTTTTGTAGATACTTCCCAAGACCCTTAGAAAACAGGGAATGACTCATTACTCACTGCTGTGACAAGATGCCTTACCAAAGGATCTGAGGAGAAGAGGGTACACTCTGGCTCATAGTTCAAAGGAATACAGTCCACCATGGAAGCAGGAGTATCTGTCACTGTCACACTACAGCCACAGTGAAGAAGGAGAGAGAGAGAGAGAGAGAGAGAGAGAGAGAGAGAGAGAGAGAGAGAGAGAGAGAGAGAGGTGTCTGTGTTCAGCTTGCAGGCAGTTCAGGACCCAGTATATCCCACAGGTGACCCTATGGTATAGGGTCACCCCTGTTGGGCAAGTCTTCCTACTTATTAATCCAATCTAGCAAATTCTCAGGTGATTCTACATCCCATCAAATTGATGATCAAGGTTAAGTGTCAAGAATATTGGCCCAGAAATCCTGATGTGGTTGGGAAGTATGTACTTCAGGCTGTGGCACACTTTGTGTCTCACTAGTGGGTGCTCCAGTCTTTGGAATCAATGTAATTACTGTTCCTGTTGGTATTTAACAGTCCTTAGCCATGTATGTAGAGGTTTGGCCACTGTTCCTACTTCCTTACTGCAGAAACAAATTGTACTGACTGGTAAGATTAGTTCAAAATGCCATTTACTGTCATCTCAATAAAAGCAAGTTCTCTCCAGATCATCTCACTTCCTCTACTATCCCAGGTCTCTGTGCAGGTGATCAATAAAAACATCTAAAGTTCTCAGAAGGGCATTGTCCTCAGCAGAGGGGACCAAATGACAAACCCAAAGAAAGGCTTCTTGGCACTACTTGGACTCCCTAAGGTTAAACAGACTTGACTTTAATGATTATTTTTGTTATTCTGCACAATAAGATGGTATTTATCTTTTCAGATAGAACAGGATGATTCTTCCTTTTGCTTGGGTCCTTTTCAGACAATCACTGTAGAGTTCATGCGCAATCACTTACAGTGGTACAAAGCAAAAATTAGAAAGAAAAAGAAAACAACAAGAAAAAGGGCAAATCATGTGACATTCAAATCACACACAGGGAACCCTTAGCATGCAGCCACTCCCTCGGCAGAGAGGGAGCCGAGGGAGTGTGGGTGTCTTGAGGACTCTGACCAATCTCTGCAAAAATGGCAATGGTATAGTTGCAGAATCTCAGTTTAAGGTCTTGACTCAGGTTTTGGTCATGATAAGACCAAAACCATCAAGATAAACTTGGTAAATTTATCTATTTCTCTGTCCTCAGCATTTTAGATCTTAGCCCTGAAGGGCTGTCTCCAGGACTATGGGTAATTACATAACAGTGTTTTAGTATACAATTGGTATAGAGCACACTATTATTGTGTGTAGCCACACCTCTTTCTAATTCCCTGGGGGGCTGTGACCCACATGAGATGAACAGTAGGCTTCATCATACAGCAGCTCAAACCTGCTTCGTAGTCCTTCTGGATTGCTGGCTATTTTATTCCTTTAGATCTCCAGTGATGGCAACAATTTCCATAATCTTGTCACCTTAATTGCTGCTGTCATCGTGAGCACTGAAATTAATTTTGATTTCTTTTTGTTTCTGCTTAACGCAGAATGTGACTAATGGGATTATTTCTGGCTTCTGCTGGAACAGTGTTCCTGTGAACGTGACCAGAGTTGGTCTGGATCCTCTTTGTGTCCAGAGACCTCAACATGTGCTGGAAATTGCAGGGAAGAGAATCCTTTGGCTGTGGTCATTTCAGCCCAATGGCGCTAAGTGGTTTGTTCTTCCTGAAGGGTCTTTCTGTAATATCCCAGTGGAATCTCACACTTGGATCCCGGGGAAGGAAATTTGACTATGCACGGGAAAGGGAAGCAAAGGGAATTTGCTCAGTGCCTAGGCATTATACTGCTTCATGTGAATTACTCCACTGCTCACCAGAACTTTGAGAGTTAAACAAAAAGAAATCCACTTTATAAATGAAGTCAGGGGCTGGAGAACTTACTGTTCTTCTGGAGGACCTGAGTTCGATTCCCAGCATCCACATGGCAGCTAACAAATGAAGTCAGGAAACTAATTAAGGAGCAAAATTAAGACTCAGATCTGAATGCAGTGGATGCTATAGGCCGCATTCACTGTGAGAAAACTCCCTCAGAGGCCTCTGAGTACTGAATTTGGGAAATTTGTTTACGGTTAAGTGCAGTACCTTTCTGTGTTAAGCAGAGTTCTCTAGAGGAACAGATACATTTCTATAATAACAGGTATCAATATAATAACATGCACTGATATATATACTGTACACATACACAGAGTCAATGTGTTAGGTTGGCTTACACTGATAGGGAGTAGGTAGCTTAGCAACAGCTGCATGTGGTAGAGGTGGATAACCTATTGGCCAGTTCAAGGAGCTGGCTCTCTCAGCTCTGCTGGTTGGGCATTGAAGGCCTGAAAACTCTCTGGACAGTTTAGAGTCCTCACTGGGATATCCCAGAGGTTGGATCCTGAGGATACTGACTCCTAGCAATGAAGGTAGATGGACTTAGAACAAGGAAAGGTAAATGGGCTCTGTCAGCTATGCAGTGTTGTTTCTCTAACACAATTCTTGCTCCTTGCGGTCCATTCTTCCCATAACAAATTATAACTATTTGGAAATTTTAAATCCCATTATATTAATATCCATGCATTATTAAAACTTCAATGGCTTTCTATTGTGTGAAAACAATTTGGCAGTGGATTAAACACCAATATTCCTCTCATCAAGAAGGCTGGCCCCAGGATTTATTTTTATCAATGTAATGGGGCAAAAATAGCTTTTAACACCCGATGCTGGTCTTAAAAGGTCTTCAGTTTCCAGTTGAAGTACTCTTTCTTAGAGTCAAACAGCCATGCTGCAAGGAAGCCCAGGCTCACCATGTCATAAACCTTCCAGCTCCAATACAACATCCAGGCAAATGTATATGCATGATGGGCCAAGTACATACTACCAAAAGATGCACCTAGGAAATCTATAGACTTGAGTAATAGTAAGGTGCTTTAGTAAATTAAACCATTAAGTTTCATGCCATTTTTATTCATCAATAGACGATCCAACTAAGACCCAAATGTTTGCAATGCCCCACAAGCCCTTTTTGCCTCAGCCATCTCATGTCAATACCACCAGACATGTCAGCAACTCACTACGCTCCTGTCATTCCCACCTAGGGTTTCTGCACAAAGCAAGCCTTATCCAGGTTTTACTCACTGCTTTCAACTTCCCTCTATGTGGGATATTCTTTCTTCCATCTGTTAGTACCATGGTGGGCTTCAGCCTGTCCTCAGACTTAGCTTAAATGTTATCTCCTTCAAAGAACCCTGAGTCACCCCTATTAAGTTGGTCATCCACCCTGGGTTTTTTGAAAATTGTAGCTGTATTCTGATTGTTTTATGAATACTATCTTTCACAGTTCCTAATCACATACTATACTTTTTGTTGACTTGTTACCTGTCTCTTCCAGACAAATACCATAGGGCCAAGACTGAATGTGTGTTTGAACGTTGTGGATAGTTTCATCAAGTGCTGTGCTGGGTGTGTCACAAATACATTTGTGGGTGTCATACGCTGTTCTGTTCAAGCACCTGCTTGCTTTGGAGCCTTTTACACACAGGAGTATGACAGTGAAATAGGTGATCATTAAGACTATAGCCTACATTTTTACTGTTTTTATTAAAAAATTGTTTCATGTATTTTATGTTGATCCCATTTTTTACCTCCCCCAATTCCTTCCAGATCCTCTCCACCTTCCTACCCAACCAATTTTGTTTTTCCTGTCTTTTGCTCTCTCTCTCTCTCTCTCTCTTCCCCTCCCCCCCCACATCTAATCAAAACAGACAAATTAAATAAAAGAAAATCAACTAAGAAGAAAAAAGCACAAAAAGAAAACCATGGAGTTCATTTTGTGTTTGCCAACTATTCCTGGGCATGGGGCCTGCCCTGGATTGAAGTGACACTCCACCAGAGAAAATTAATTTTTCCCTTCCCAGCAGATATCAATTACAAATAGCTTCTTGGTTAGGGGTGGAACTTTGTGTCTATAACCTAGAAATACTATACTGTTCTAGTTAAAGTGTTTCTAATTATAGTCTGTAGTTCATCCACCAATAGATGCATTCATTCATTCATTCATTCATTCATTCATATCTATCCATTTATCCATACATTCATTTATACATATTTATTTATTCTTTCAAAATATGTCCATTGAGTTCTACTATGTGCTAGACATTTGAATTCTGTACTACATCAACCAGGCACCATCCTGTTCCTGAAGATGGCTGATTAGAGACAGGCAAAGAAACAAAGGTTTAAAAGTCTGTGAGGCAAAGTGTGGGAATTATCAAGAATCTGGAAAGCATAGCATTGTCCTGTCTCCTCTTCTTCTCCTGTTGACCATACATGTGACGTCTTTCCCTGGCCCTGACTCAATAACCCTTATTACTTTTCAATACTAGCATTGTTTTTTTTAACATAAAATCCCCATTATTTACAGGTGGCTTCATCGTTCATCTTCCCATCCGCTCCCTTTCCCAGTGGGCTTCTCTTGCCTCTTCTCATTCTCTTGTGCCCTCAGGTCAGACATTTTCCTTTCTAGGGATGAGCGGCCCTTTAACATGGGAACAACCTTGGAACAGTTGCATGATGCATTGTCCCAGATCCACCCAGTAGATCACAGTAGTATCTCTGCGTGCTTTAATTTGTAATAAGTTAAAAAAAAAAAAAAACCTGGAGAAATTTCCTGAGAAACAAATGCAGTCCTTGTTGTGCTGTGAGAACTCCATTCTGAGCTGTGAGGGTCAGGTTTGGTTTGGTACTGGAAGGTTCCATCCATCCCAGTGGAACACCCTCTTCTGTCAATGAAAGTGTACTTCTTCCTTCAGCCAAGGTTCAGCTACCTAAGCCCTCCTTGCAATGGGTGTCGGAGCGAAGGACTGGGCTGAGAGCAGGTGAGTTACCTGTGACAGCTCCAGGTGGGGCCCATCCAGTGCCTGAAGCTGCATTTACTGAGCCTGGTTCCCCTGTTGTGCTGGAGCCCTTCAGACATGCTCCATGCTTCCTTCCTTCCTTACCTCAGTGTCAATGTCTGTGATTGCAGACTGAAGAATCCTCCTGGTCCATCCTCCTATGCACCTCAGTTCTTGGGGTACTGATAGTAGTGTACTCCAGCCCCTCTTACTTTTCCTCCACCTCTTCTGGAACATCTTGCCTCCCTGTTCCAGCCACCAAGATCTTTGTCTTCCAGGACCAAGATCAAATGGTAGCTCCTTCAAAGGGTATTGCAGAGTGACTTTGCTCTGGTTTCCCTGTGTACCCTCAGGCTGGGTGAGTACCTCAGCTGGCATCCACTCTCCTGCTGCAAAGTTCTTGTTTGCTTGTGTACCTTCTGCTGTGGAATGCACCTCTCAGGTTGTGATGGACTCTCTGGAGGCTGCAGGTGGATGCCGTACTCAGAACAGTTCTGGGCACACAGTTCTTCTTGGTGACTGCTCTCTCTCTCTGAGTGGGCAGGTGTATGGATGCACTGACCGTGTGCAATGACAAAGGTCTGAGAAACATCAGACTGAGAGTAATCATGTTGAATTGCCTAGAATAAACCTTTTGTGGGTTTGTGTGCATATGTTCAAAATGCCCTAGGCCAAAATCAAAGAGAGGACAGACAGCACAAAGTCACTGTGACCTCTGAGATTCTGCTTTCTTCAAAAATAACATGGGTTTAATTTTTTTTTGGTCTGATTATAAAAGCAGTGCAAATATATTGTGGAGAATTTATATAATATAAAAGGATAGAAAATAAGAATTCCTCATAACCCTATCCAGAGAAAATGGCTCTCCCTTTGAAGCATTGCTTTCTCATCTTGCCCCTCCAAGATACTCAATTAATATTTACTTAATACTATGTCATCACATGCTTCCTCCCATTTGATCTTAGAATGCCCACATTATGTATTTGGAGAGAACACTGCTTTTTGAGTCTGCATGTGATTCTGTCCCACTGCTGAACCAACACTGATTTAGTCAAGTCTTTTTTCTTGCCAGAACTGTGCTGTTTTCTTATCTAGGGCAGGTGGTTGTTAGGAACACTGAGCTGGAGCCTGAGTATGGCCAACAGACAGCATTCTTCTCATTCCCACCCAACTCCAGAGTAGGGTTAGGGTGCACAGGGAGTTAGTGCAGTGGGGATCCAGCTACCTGCATAGCTACTGCCTGATTGGGGGGATATGGCTTATGATGGGGAGCAGAGTCCTCAAAACAACAGAGCCTAGATCTGACAGGCTTACCCTCACAGCTGCTGGTAGCAATTTAGGCCAGACTTTTCCTCACCCATCTCTAATTCTGGAGAACAAAGCAGATATATGATGATAAATGATCTTGGTTGTCAACTTGGGTTAAAAATCACCATGGAAACCTACCTCTGGTTATATCTATGGGCATCTTCCCAGCAGGGTTTGAAGGACAGAAGGATCGCCCAGAATATGGGAACACCATTGTGTGGGCTGCAGTACTAAAGAAAAGGAAAGGTAAGCTGACCACCAGCTCTCATCTTTCTTAGCTGCCTGACTGCAGAAGGGATGTGACAGGCCACCCTACATTTCTGCAAACCCTCCCCCATGTTCCTACCGCCCAGCTTTCCCCACCAAGATGGACTTCAGCATTTCCCCAAAACTGCAAAAAAAAGCCCCACCTTCCTCCGTGTCACTGCTTATTAGGTATTTGATTACTACAAGAAAAGTAGCTAATATAAAGACCTTGCTACAGGAAGGTAAGTCTTTTCCCAAAGAATGAGGGCAAGAGAAAACGGGACTACCCCAATACAGTGCTCTCTCCCTAATGTACCCAGACAGGCTTCCTTTCTCCGTAGGCTAGAAAGGGTCAGTGCTCATGGAGGGTGTCTTCCACCTCTCTGACAGCAGCAGAGTTATTTGAACACAGTACTGCTTTCTCTGTATCACATTTGTATGCAGGACACCATGATCACAGTCACCCTATTCTAGTGTCATTTCAGTTGCTCTCATAAAATACCCAGACAAAAAGAAATGTAGGGGAGAAAAGGTTACTTCAGCTTATAGTTTGAGGTCACAGTACATATTTGTAATGGAGTCAAGGCATAAAGATTTCAAATGGTGGGTCCCATCATACCCACAGAGAGCAATCAATGTTCACTTGCTTGTTCAAGTACACCAAGCTTCATTTCTCCATTTTGACAAAGTTCAGGACCACCTGCCTAAGGAATGGTGCTGCCCACAGCAGGCTGGATCATCTCACAACAGCTAACTTAATTAAGACAATCTTCCCACAGACATGGCCCCAGGCCAACCCAGTGTAGACAGTTCCTCTTTGAGACCCTCTTCCCAGGTGATTCTAGACTGTTTTGCAAAGCTAAGCATCACAGTGCCTCACTGTCATCACCCATCCATCCCAGGACTACCAACCATCCCCTTCTCAGCTCTCCCTTACATCTCTCCTTTTTACCCCCAGATTCCAGACATGCAGCCACAGCTGTTCTGTATTACTGAAGTGACAGCACCTTCCTGCACTCTTTCCCATCCTTCAGATCCCATAGTCCTTCTAAACCTAATATATATATATATATATATATATATATATATATATATATATTTGCTGTTCTTAGCCTAAGAGGGGAAGCCTTGGGAGATGGAGTACTTTTTGAAAATACATTTCCAGAAGAATATCTTGAAGGCATCAAAACTTATTTCCAGCAAGCAATTTATAAACCATAGTTTGTTACTATTTGCTTTTAATGCATGAGCAGTCAAATCCTAAACCTCAGGCATGCTGGGAAATCAGTCAGCCTTGCAGCCACATCCTCAGCCCAGCAGAGACACTCACAAGAATGTCCCCCAAACTATTCCAGGCTTCATGGGATACCCTGGCCTGGGATTGCCTCTGTGTATTCAAGCATGCTTCCCCTAGCTTTGACTGTTTTATTTCTATTTTGTCAACATTGTGAATGGAATTGTTTTATTTCAACTATAGAGGAAACTATAGCTACATTGATTTTTAACACACACCTACAGAATGGTCTTCAAATTCTCATTTCTTTTTCAACTTATTTCTTTTTTGAGTAGACCATTACATCTTGGACAGATGATGAGAGTTTCTCTATCTCTCTATTCTTGTGATCCACTAGCCTAATGAGATCACTCACAGTCCTAACAAGCAGCACGAGGCACCACCTCTTGGTCTACAGTGGCTGTGGATGGTTACAAATGGCGATCGGGCAGTTTAATTTTATTCTAGTTTCATTCGGTTCTTGTTAACAATGCACATTTAATTTATAAAAGTTACTGCTGCTTACTAAGTGACTTGAAGATTTGGTGGGCACTGTGGAGTCATAAACCATCTTCTTTCAAACTGCCTGTTACAGGAGCAAAGCTTGAGGCCAGTTTGCTGTTTTATTCTTTCCAAGCAAAGTGTGTTGGGTGTTTCCTTTTGTTCTATTTTACACCGGAATACACACAGAAAAAAATTTGAATTTATCTTTGAAATTCTAAAGCTGTGGGAGACTTTGTTTGGCAAGTGGCACTCTTGTATCTTTTCAGATTCAGGCCACCAGGAACCTGGGAGGTATTGTGCCACTTTGCAGCTCTCTGATGATTGCTTTTGTCCCATTTTTTTTTAGGATTGCTTTCTGGAAACACCAGTTGGTGGTATGTTGAATCTCTATATTTGGCACTCCACATCTTTCCTTTCATTTCTTATTATTTCTTGTCTTTGTTCTTACATTCTGTATGCTGAGCAACATCTGAGTGTGTTTCTCCCATACACCACCATTTTAAGTCCATATATTCCACCCTGTTCTTAAGATGTGATTTGATTAGTTCCTATAGATCTTTGAATGTTACATTTCCAATGTCATCGGGGCATTTTCCTTCCTATTTCCTTGTGTTTACTTGATTCCTTTCATTGTACAGATCTATTATCTTATCTAATGTTTATATTATATTCTTCTGTCCTCTATGAATTTCATTCATCAGATGTTTTTTTAGTCATATTCCACATGTGTCTCAGATATTGGAGGTCATGAAAAGTCTGTCACCTTCCCACCCTTGTCTTGCTGTTCTGCTTCCAGTGGACAAGAGGAATTCTTCAGGGAAATCCATGCTGGACCCTGCCTGCTCAGTGCTTTTGCCATCATGCCTTTTGTTGTATTTTGAAATTACTTGGTCAGAATGAGTCACTGTACAAATCTGATGTCTCAACATGTTCATCCCTTGTGACCCAGACATGTATAATGGCTTTGTGATCTAGGAGAATGGCACTGAGCGGTATCTTATCCTCCTGTAAATGATGCTGACTCTCATTTCTGAGATGCTTCCTTGTTTAAAATGCATCCTCTGAATGCAAACTAGAACCAGATGCTGAAAACACAGGGTGTTAGTCCTCTTCATTTTCACTTGATGTTTTCTGGGGACTTTACCTCATATTGAACAAGAACATAATTCCACTCCTTCTTGCAGGATTTTCATCTTTTGCCATCTCAATGCCCCTTCTATTTATTCTCCATTTCTCTTTAACCATAGAGTACCCTGGCTGTCTCTCTTACCTCATAACCTCTATGACTTCTGACTGGAATGTATTTCTTTAGATTCACATAACTTAGTGCTGCATGCCATTTAATGTCTCAGGTTAACTGTCATCTCCTATGGAAGTCAAAACATTGCTTTGAATTATCAAAAATGTGAAAAAAAGAATTGCAACCCAACCAAATTACGCCTTATTTAGTTAGTCAATAGATTATTAAGCTTTCCACTATGGTTCAGGCTTAGTGTTAGACACTGTGAATATTGTTGAGTGGCTTGCCATGCCTCTGACTTCTTAAAGTCTGTTGTGTGACACTGTTTCTAGGGAGACAAGAACAAATATCTATTCATCCTAGATAGGTAATGTCAACAGATAAAAGTAAAGGTACCATCAAAGTCAATTAGTTAACCAATAAATTGTACTGAGGTTACTTACAGGAATATGAGTCAAGGGCTACTTACAGGAGCAGAAATGACTCAAAGACAGCTGCATCACCAAAAGGCTGTCCCAGCATGGCTGACAGCTCAAGAAAGTTTTAGACAGCTTAACAGGTTGGAGAGTGTCTCTTTCAGGTACCTTGGTTGGTTCACCTCCTTTACTCAGCATTTGTGGATATGATCCTGGTTAGTTTCAGGGACTTCCTAAAGCCATTGATGTTTACTTCCTGAGTTTATAGGGATTTTCTGCAGGATGCCATGTTTTACCTCACCTTAGAGCATCATGTGTCTTATAGAGCTTGCTTTTCTTCAAGATGAAAAGGAAGAAAATTGATACACAAATCTATATGCTTTGAGTATATAGGAGCTTTCAAACAACTACAATCTTGCCAAAGAGTGGACAGTAGAAGTGTAACAGGATGGTGTCAGTTTAAAAGCCATTTCTGTGATGCCCTTAAGTCTCTTACCCAGAACTCCCACATGCTTTTCCTCTCTGATTTCCACCCTTCTCATCTATAAACTCAAATTCTGCTAATTTTCAAAGTGACCCAAAGACCCTCCAAAACTATCATCACCCCACTTATGTAGAATCCTTGTCTGTTTCCCCACCACCTCACATATTTAGGAACCCTGTCTATTTCCCCACCACCTCACCTACCTAGGGGCCCCACCTGCTTCCCCACCACCTCACCTACCTAAGAGCCCAGTTTACTTCCCTATCAGCTCACCTACCTAGGATCCCAGCCAGCTAGCTTTCCAGCTCCTGTCTCAGGAGCAGCTCACCCTGCTTACATGAGGACACAAAGCTCAAACACTCTAGTCCTCATACATGCCTACAGATGTTCCAGAGGAAGCCTCTGTTTGATTTTTGCATCTCCCCACCTTGTGAGAAGATTGATGAGGGCTAGTTGCCATGGTAACTCAGGGTACTGAGATCCTTACCTTGCTCTCCAAGGGGAGGTGAAATGAGTAAGACCAAGAGAATCTAAAATAGATTGATACTTCTGTACCAAAATCTTGCTCATGATTAAACTGTGTAATTCTAGTGGTCTAATTAGTGCTTCTTAGCCTTGGTCAGAAAAGCAGGTATAGTAAACAGTCTTGTTTTGAGAACCTTCCAAAAAGTAATAACATCTGGTGTATAGAAAGGCAATCAATTTTCTTATTTTCTTACTGCAACTTCTATAATCATTTACCACGATCACCTTCTTCTTCTCTTCCTCTTCCTCCTCCTCCTGCTTCATCACTATCATCACGAACATCACAAATATCATTCAGTAACTTCTTTGTCAGGGACAGAGCCATATAAAAGATAAAAAAAGAAAAGAAAGAAAGTCAAAACCTTTTCTTTTATAAGTGGTTTTATTGAGATATAATTGTCATCCAAAAATGTTTAAAGTTTACAATTTGAAATTTTTAACATGTGTGTACTCATGAAAGAATCCATACACCTATGATAATGAGCATGCATCAGCTCAAAAATTTCTTCAGCATTTATAATATATATAATCTATTTATCCTGTTCTGGCCCTTCCATATCTCCCAATAACTATGTTTATATATCCTATAATTTTGCATAAATAGAACCATACAAATATTTTACCTGTTTACAAAACTGTAATAATTGTTTTAAAACTCATTTTGTGTGAGCTATTTTCGCATGTTAATGCATTATCCATTTGGTTATTCATTAGCATTTGCGTTGCTTTTTCCTTTTGGGTATTATACAGAAATTTATTATGAAGAATTACATGCAAGGCTTATATATTAATTAATACTCATTTTTTTTTAGTTTTAATTTTTGATTTTAGAAAACCACAACTGGACACAAGTCAGAGCTCAACAGATGGGAACTCCAGCCATAAAGAATACTTTTACATCATAGCTCCTACATCTGTATCTCAAGAAACATAATGGAAGAGGGGGCAGATGTAGGACACAGGATACCAAGAAGTCTGCATTGAAACAGTTTCTCCTAGAAACAACGTATAATAAAAGAAGACCTGATTAAGGCATTATCAGTGGGCATGTTAATACAAAAGGAAGAAATTTTTTTAAAAGTCGGGCCCCTAGACAAAGACAGGCAACCAATGAGAACCCTAACTGGCTGTTCAATAAAAAGTGTTCAGCCTTGAATTCATATACAGACTACCAACAAAAATAGATTCATCAACTTGTAGTTACTCATAATTGTGCATACACATACATATACAAATTATCATTGTCACATCATTGTCATATATGTATGTATGTGACAATGATGTGACAATGATAATAAAAGGGGAAAGGCTATCAATTTGAGAGTGGGGGGATCATGGAGGGAAGTGGAGAGAGAATATCTGGGAGACGCTAGAGGGAAGAAAGAGAGGGAGAAATGACCTACTTCCATTTCAATAAAAAACCGTATTTAAAAATAAATAACAAAATTGAATTATGAATAGAAAATGGGAATTCTAATTTGTGTTTCTTTGTTATGTCTTAAAGCCATATATGGATAGGAATATGGATTTACATGAATGTTCTCTTAATATCAATTTAGATTATTATGTGATTAAAATTTTGATATAAAGAGAATTATCTTTTTAAATATCTTTTTATTTTATGTAGCTTAATAAATATTACTACTGAAAAACAAAGAAAGTATTCACCATTTATGAGCAAAGGTTGCAATGTATGTACCTCAGTTTCCTCATATATAAAGACATTCAATCTTTTTTGAGGGGCTGTTCTGAAGATTCACAAGTTTATCAAATGAAAGTGTTTGACAAATAATTTATGCTTACAACAAATGAACTGAACCCGACTTTTAGTAAAGACCTGGAGGTAATACAGCCTCTGGTGTTTTTAGGTAGTGTTCATTACTAAAAAAAAAAAGAGTACAGAATTAAAGGAAAATTAAAAACAGTTCCTTTTGAATTTTGAAAAACATTATCTTAAAACCTACTTGAAATGAAGTTACCCTGTGTGAATTTATCTGATTGTCTAATATGATTGTTCCCCCATCGTGAAGTCTATTAGTCAGAATCTGAAGTTGTTTTAAGTGATTCATCTGATACTCTACAGAAGGATGAAGGCCAAAGGTTGAGTAGAACATTATGTCTATTGAACTAAGAAGAAAGTTGGGTGGGAAATCTTGAGAGCCTCTAGCACCCAGGTGAAAGGTTCAAGGCTTGTCTACTTCAAAGACCTTCAGGTGTGACTTCTCTTGGCCTCACCCCCCACTGTTTGACAAATGCATAAAGATCTGATCAGAATGCTGTACAATATTCTTCAACACCCCTCCATGCTCATGAGGGCTCTCCTGCTGCTTTGCTTCTTCTAGGATGACCCCTCCCAAAAAAGTTTCTGCCTCCTCATCTTCTCAAACTCACCTGAGGCCCAAGAGCTCACAAGAAAGTTCACTCACTACCATCTATGTACCTGGCATATTTCCACCAAATGCAATTGTCATTTTGTAAAGCACAGTTGTTTAATATTGTCAAATTCATTTGGTCTATCCAAATTCTCCAATGTCCTCTAAAGTACTTTGTACACTAAAGTTAATATAGGAAGCAACCAGCTCCTGGACTTAAACTAGGTCCAACCCCATTTTGACCTCTTGCCTAAGCTGTAACCTTGGGAAGATAACTTAGCCTGTCAGTTAAAATTTTCTATTAGCAAAAGATAAACAGTATCATAACATTCATGAATGATTAAATGAGAATTTTAATATATATACATAGAATTAGGGTTTAAAACTTTGTCCTCAAATACATGACTCAACCCAAATTCTTTGATATAAAATTAGAAAATTTATTTTCTATAGTCTGGAGTGTGTGATATCAATTGGGTATATAATTTTTTTAGGCCCTATGATTTAATATAGAAAAAGAAGGATGAAGTGGTAAAATCATAAGCAGTTGAACCAGGAAGAGAGGGAAAGTGTTTTAGTTATGGTTTCTATGGCTGTGAAAAAAAACACTACAACCACAGCTACTCTTATGAAGAAAAACTTTTAATTGTGATATAGTTTGGAAGTTTAGTTCATTATGTTCATGGCAGGAAGCATGGTAGCATGGAAGCAGACATGATGCTAGAGAAGAAGCTGAGAGTTTTTATACTTAACCCAAGGGCAACTGGAAGTGGTCTGAGACACACACCTAGCCCTAAACTTGAAACTTAGCTGGGTGGAATCTTACCCTGAGGCCACCACTCCCTTTATTCCATTTCTTAGTCTGTTTATCTCCTTGAACACAGAATTAAGCTCCATTCTACTTTCTGGTGCTCCTTTTCTCCTCAACTACTTTTTCTTGTTCAGCTTGCTCCTTTTCATTATATACCTTTATTAGAGTTAACACTAGCAATCACACAATAGAGTTCTAGGCTATTTTGAGATTTCCTCTGCCAACGGAATTAAAATAAAATTCTTCTCCTCAGCCTTAGGCAAACTTTTCAGACAAGGGCAAAAAGCAGCCACATTCTTCACCAAAATATTCAAAGAATAATTTCTAGGCAGCCAATTTTTCTTCTCTGAAACTTCTTGAGCTAGCCCCTCCCCCCAAGTTTAAATCACTCTTAACACTACTGTCTTCCATGTTCCTATGGGTATAGTCCATTAAGAGGCATTTAGAGCATTCTACTGTTTTCCTAATCCAAACTCCCAAAGTCCAAATTCCTCCAAACAGAAGCCTGGTGAGTCCTTTCACAATAATACTCTAGTCCCTGGTACCAACTTCTTCTGTCTTAGGTTCTGTATTGCTGTGAAGAAACACCATGACCACAGCAACTCTTTTAAAGAGAAAACATTTAGTTGGGGCTGCTACAGAGGTTTAGTCTATTATCATCATGGTGCAACATGGAGGTGTGCAGGCACACATGGTGTTGGAGGTGAGAGTACTACATCTTGATAGGCAGGCAATAGGAAGTGGTGTGAGACACTGGGCAGTATCTTGAGCATATATAAAGTGCCAAAGTCCCTCCCCCAGTGACACACTTTCTCCAAAAGGCTACATCCCCAAATTGTGCCACTCCCTTTGGGGGCTATTTTCTTTTAATCCACCACAGAAAGGATGGCAATTTGTGTTAGTCAAGTTTACTGGATAACAAGGTTCCTTAGTACCCAAACATAACAGTATGTCAGTGGGATGGTTTAAGCATGTCTTTCAGTTGGTTAGTTGGTACAGGAGCCATGTTAACCTTCAATTTTATCAGTGCTCTTTATACTTGCTTAGTGGGAGAAGTTGCTTGAAGGGCTATTTTTCTCCCAGATTCCAAAACATCCCGCATCCCCCTAAATTGGATTAGTTCAAATGCACACACTGTGATGAGACAGGAAGTGGAGACCGTTTACTTAGAAGAGGCATTAGGACTATGGAGGACATCCACTTAGGCCAGTGCATAGTGAAGGAAGAAACTGCAAGTCCAGAGTTGAGACTCTTCATGGGCCAAACTCTGAACAAGATCATTATATATAACTTGCTTTTAAAAGATTTTTCTAAAAGATAATTCCTAACATTTTATATATGGACAAAATCAAAGCAGAAATGATGTGGAATGAAAGTGAATTGGCACTAACTAAAATTATTTCAAAATAATTTAATGTGGATAGATGAAAATTTGTCTGGGTTCTGGCTATTGGTTTCAAGTGATACATGGAATTTCAGAAAATTGCAGACCCTGGGTGACTCATGGCAAGCCAAACTATGACACACCTGGGCTTTCATATAACTTAAATGTTCTAATGCTCCCAATCAGTGCTGTCCTCAATGGCTTTCATTCAAAGCCCTCTAGCCAGTCCAGGCTCTTCCCTTCTCTGGTGAAAGGAGGCATGGAAATTTTGGTAGACCTCTAAGTTCCAGAAGCTTAAACCCCAGAGAAGGACTCTAATTGGACCAGATGTCCACCCATGGGATACCTGCAGTTTCTTCAGTAACCCAGCAGGTAGAGAGGAATATTAAAGGATATGTAAGCAGATACTCTGCAATATCAGATGGCTTTGTATTGTTACTGCAGCATATAAACTCAGCATATAAACCTGTCAACTGCAGTTCACTAGACAACCAAAAGGGTAACAATTGCTGACCCCTGAGACTTGGCTGTAGATTTGTCCATGGACTAGAGCAATACAAAAGGGGGTCAACAGTTGTGCACATGTTGTTTTTGTTCCCTATAGGCTCTATATGTCTTACTGAGCTATGATCTCCATTTTTCTGATGTCTAATGAAATGAAAGGGCTTGACCAAAGCCCTGGTTGTAGTGTGTAGCAGGCTTTTCTGAATCTACAGCCCCTAAATCATGACATGGAGGTTTGTTAATTATGAATGCTTGGCATTAGCTTAGGCTTATTTCTAACTGGCTTTTTAAATTTAAATTAACCCATTTCTATTAACTTATGTGCTGCTCTAACGTTTGTTTACCTCATCTACATATTGTTCACTTGGCTTTCCTTCTTTCTTTGTGTCTGGCAGGCTGGCCCCAGCTGGCTAGCTCTCTATTGTCCAGCTCCCATTTTCTTTCTGCTCACCAGCCCTGCCTATCTCTTTTCTGCCTACCTGCTCGCCATTCAGCTTTTTATTAGCCTAGTCAGGTGGGTTAGACAGGAAGGTGAAACAGTAACACATCTTTACATAGTTAAACAAATGCCACATAAACAAATGCAATGCATCTTTACATAGTTAAACATTCTATTCCACAACAGTGGTTAATGGTAAAAGAAAGTTCAAAAACTCATTGAATGTTCCAAATTCTTATCATTTCAAAACAAGTTCATATATAATCATTTTTTTTCCTCCTTGGTATCTTTTCAAACTAAGAAAAGGTTTTCAGAATAAAGTTGGACAGTAAATATCTTATTTCCTTCCATCCTCTGTAAATTGTTTGTTTCTACTCTGGTCTGGGGGTGGGGTGGGGGGGAGAGACTTGCCAACAAGTCTGAGTCAGTCAAACCATCCCTTAAAAAATGTAAAAAAAAAATACAACCAAATCAGCCCTAAGTGAGTCATGGTATCCAGCATGCATATTTATAGGCTCTATCCAAGTGGAATCCACTCCAGGCTCTCTTGCTAACACCCTCATGCATCTGCGATCTTGTGTCAGGCACTTGAAGGAATCAAAGGCTCTGGTACTGATTCACCCACACGTGTCAGTGATGGGGTTTGAACTTTCAGTGAACCACCACCATCCCACAGAGCCAAACACTAAGTGCCCATCTGTAGAAGCAGAATTGTGAAAGGAAAATTCTGTTCTTGCCTCTATTTTTTCCAGTTGCTTTCCTTGTGAGTTACTGCTGGATCATAAAGTACTACCCACCACCACCCCAACATTCCAGAGGACACAGCAGACGGGAGTGTTGGCAATAGAGTTGGATAGATTGTAGATCTGCTGCTACTGATGACCTTGGACTGCTTTTATGTCTCTGAGACCTAAGTTTCCATTTAAAATGGAAACACGAGTGCTCTATGCTGTGGAAATGCTGTTGGAAGAAGAGAGTGGAGAAGAAGCAGAGAGACAGGGAGTGCAGCTCTGTCAGTAGAGTGCTTGCCCAGCATTAGTGAAGCCCTGGGTTCTAACCTCAGCACTGTGTAAGCTGGGAGTGGTGGTGTATGCCTACAATTCCAGTACTCTGAAGGAGATGGAGGCAAGCAGATGGGGAATTGAAGGTCATTCTTAATTACAGAGAAAATCTGAGTATGCCTGGGCTACATGGATCTAGTCTCAAGAAAAACAAAAAATTAAAGAAAAGATGAAACCCAGAGGCACAATAAATGGCTCTAGGTTATGGCAGAAGAAACCAGTGCCAACTGCGGTCCTCAAGAATGGAGGAAGTATTTCTGACATCACAGAAGGCAGATATTTGGAGAGGTTTCAGGTCACAGGTGATCTTCAGCCGAATGGATGCAGCCAACTCCCCATGGGGACTTGGAGGAGCCAGCAGACCAAAGAGAAATGCTCACTGACATCTTTCCCTCTGACTTCCATTAGTACTTCCTAGTCACTGAATCCATCCAAGAAGATCTATGCAGTGTAAATGGATAAAAATCCCAGCACCAGACTAGATGGTCAAGAGTGGAGAGCAGATTGGTGGGCCAGTGGTGGCATATGGCTCAAGTTACAAACAGCACAATACGTGTGAGTGCTGTGTCACACTGCTTGGCAGATGCTGTGTGCTTAATAAATATTGGCTCTGGTTATTTAATCAACATGAAGAGAATTGGAGAATCCTGCATTTCATGATTCATTTCCATTTTAAACTTGGCATTCAATTTTATAGAAAAATTGAACCAAGACAGCTCCTGTTCCTAGTGTTTACTGTGTACATTTGCAGGTCATTATCACCCCAGCTATGACCTCTGACACATTCTGTCCTGCTTCTCCAGAAAAGAATAAATCATCATTGATTTATTCATCTATGATTTTCTCAGCATCATCTATGCAACCCTTGATATGAGGCACAGAGGCTACTGTGGCAGACACACACTGGGCCACACAGTGTTTACTGGCTGGCACGGGGAAGAAACATAAGCCATTAATCAAGAAACAGCATGTGCAGCCTTAGCTGAGCAAAGGACAGGAGGCCATGTTGAAAGCTTTGTGGTTGCACCTTTTCTGGCATTCTTGAGAATCTCGCCTGAACTGAACATTTTGGAAGGAATGTTCAGGGACCTGAAGAGGAACAGCTTTGTAGAAAGGAGGCTGAGCCTTTTGTTGCAAAGGCAGACACTCAGCCTAAACTCTGGTGTCTTTCCAGCAGGTAGTTGGGGCAAGTGCTTAAGTGAATAAGATTAAGGTCATTTCCTAATTGCTTGTATAAAAAAAGCCTCTTGTTTATGGGCTGAGTACCTTCTTTTCCAACTAATTAGCTTGACAAAGCTGAATGGAGAATTGTTTCTGACCCTCCCTAGGCAATTAAACATAAGTGTTTTTATCTTGTCTACAACCCTTTCACTGCCTTGTGAGTTTCCCCTGCCAAGGATTGTGCAGAGCTTGGATGTGCTCAGCTAGCAAGGGGTCACCGTGATGCCAGAGTGCTCCTCTCCAGGGCTCGCTGCTTCCTTCCCATCCCAGATGTCTGTATACAAATGAAACCCACCCTGGCTTTCATGGAAGAGTCAGATGTAGTTTCCTCCAGGGCATGTATGACATGGTGTGGGAGAAGGAGATCTGCAAGTGATGGAAAATGATGGCAGATAACAGTGACACAATGTTAATTATCTCAATGTAACTATTTATATATCAGCTATATCCCAGAAATGTACACGACTATTTGATTTCCAATCAATGTTTTAAATATGACAAATTCTTAGAATTTTCCCTCCCATGCCATTAGAAATAGCAGTGGATAAACTGTGGTGGAAATTGTCAATTGTTGAGAGACAGATGTATTAAGAACCCCAAGATTCTGACAACAAGGAGCAGAGTGCAGAGTCTTGATGCTGTAGGGACCTGAATTCATTTGCACATTGATATCTGGCCCAGGTCTGCAAGTGAACTCCACAGCAGCCAATGGATTCAAAATTGGATTAGCGCCAGAAATCTCAGCCAATCGCTGCTATACTTTACCCCTTGCCCAATCCTGAAATGCCAAGATGTGTCGCATCTTGCTTACATATGTTTCACTTTAAAGAACCCCCACCCGTCGGGGCTCGGGGTCCTTAGCCTGTCCATTGAGCTGGAATTAGGATATCGACCCAAGTTTATGGAAACCTGTATATAACCTGTGTGTAGCAATAAAATCCTTATGCCCCACGGCATGTCCTGGTGGCGATCATGGAAATTCTTACACAAGGGCATCACAATGCCATAAAGATGCTTTGGGTATCTTCCCAATCCCTGAGAAGAGAACCAAGTATTTCTCACACTCCAGGAGAGTGAGAATGACGAAGATCTAGGGGAGCTAGAAGAGACAGCTAATGGCAGAAATGAAGGCGTCTCTCCCTCTGTAGGATGCCACTCTGTAATTCTCAGAATTCAACCACAGTCTCTTGCCATTAACAGAGGACAGAGTTTTAGTTTTCTCTGTTTCACATGCCTTAGAAGTCTTCTGAATCTGAGAATTTAACTCAGTTGGTAGAGTTGGCTTATCATGCAGAAGGCACTTGGCTCCACCCCCAGCACTGAATAAACTAGGCAAGGTGCCATATGTCCACAACTCCTGAGTGCAGCACTGTGGCCTGGGATAAGTGTCCAACACATGAGACTGTGGAGGGCATTTCATACCCAGGTCATCACAGACATGTATCATCTTTGCTTTTAGATGAGCATTCTAGTTCATGATTTTATAGTAGGGATTCAGTAAGCTCTGGCTGAGAGTCCCATGGTGGCCACCAATGGAGCATGGGCGCAGAAAGATGAAATGAAAAAATCTACAGCAGAGTGACTAGACCTACACGAACAATGGTCCTGAAGCCAGACATCCTCTTCAATCCCTGGGAAGTTCAGGCAGTCATTGCCGAGGCGGAGTATGAGCTCCGATGTACACAGGCTGCAATTTTTAATTGTTTTCAGAACAATTGAAATTGTTCCTTATATTGTTTTCTTTTTTTTTACTTTTCTCTTTGTGTGTGACTATGGGAACGTCGATTATTTCTGCTCTATATTGTAAATTCCACCAGGCACCAGGATTGTCTTGTTGACCCTTATTTCTTCTCTACCTGACATACGTTTGTTGAGTGAATAAGTAAACATGTGAGAGGAGAATGCTACAGGCTAGCCCTGTGACCTTTGGTAAATTCCACTTTCTCACTTCTGTTGTCTCCTGATGGGTAATCTCTCCTTAGAAACCTCCTGAATTTTGTTAAACATGAAATGAAGAAGGTTACGTCCTTACCCCAAACTTCAAGATGAATTTGAATTCACCTCTCTCACATCTCTGCCAATTTCCATATAAGCTCTGAAAAGTGTCCCCACAGCACAGTCCAAATTCTCTGCACCTTCCCAGTGTTCTCATCACCACATCCAAGCCAGACTCCAACCATCTGTATACTGTAAGCTTCCCAGTTCGCTTACTCTCTAATTACACACACACATACACACACACATAATATTATTCACAGATATATATATACACACACATACACACACACACATAAAACACACACATACACACACAAATACACAGACACATAATACACACACATACACACACATAATACACACACATATATATACACACACAAACACCACACATACATGCACACACAATACATACACACACATAATACACATACAGAAAACACACAAAAACATACACATAATACACACACAAATACACATACATAATACACATACACAAATACACACACACACTTCTTCAAACCATACTTTGTTGAAGCATATGAGTTTGGGAAGATATAAAGTAAATTTTAAAGAAAATTGTGGGATTTTAAAAAAAAATGTGGGATTCATGTATGGAATCACAGCATTCATGAGTCTAAGAGCAGGATTTCAAGTTTAAACACAGCCTAGTGTGGTGTGTGTGGATGGAGTATGATGTGTGTTTGTGGTGATGGTGGTAGTGTGTGTGTATGTGTGTGTGTGTGTGTGTGTGTGTGTGTGTGTGTGTGTGTGTGGTGACTCAGATCTAAATTGCTCAAAACCTTCCAATAATTTGCCACTGCATTTGGAATGAAGTAAGACCAGTGACCTTGGCTTATTCAGACCTACTACCAACAGCTCCAGGTTTTATTTTTGTGCTCTATCACACTGGCCTTTCTGTGCTGTTCAGTGTGCCACATTTTCTCCATTCAGAATCCTTGTGTCAGCTGTAGCATAAATGTCTTGATTTCTTTATGGCGTTTCTCTTCCTGCCATTCATATTCCACCTTATATGGTTACTTCTCAGAAACTTCTCCAGCAACAGGACCTTAAGTAAACAGATTTTTTTTGTAGTTCTATATTTTTGTTATTGTACTTATTTATTTGATATTAAATGACTTGCTGCCCGAAGGTGACTATGAATAGAATCCTAGAACACATACATTTATCATTTGTACATATGTAACTTGAATGTAGAAGCAGGAGTGTTTGAAAAGGGAAGGGGAATGTGAGGAGGTGAGGAAGAAATGTAAGGAGTGAATGTGATTGTGTAATATATAAAATACATTATATATTTGAATAAAAATGTCTTTTTAGCCCCTACTCACCATCTTTAACTCCTACCATTACCCTTCCCAGCTTGATACCTTTCTTTTCTTTCCCTCCCTTTCTTTCTATTGAGACAGGCTCTCACTATGTTGCCCTGGATGACCTTGAACACACAGAGGTCCACCTATCTCTCCCTTCTCAATGCTGGCAATAAAGGTATGCATTGCCACACTTAGCCTATTTATTTATTTTTTAACCTACTGATCCTAATTAGCATTGCCCATATGTGCATGTGTAAGAGTCCATCCACTAGGGCATAGGCAACCTACCAGTAGCCATGCCTGTAAAAAAACAAAGTGACTTTCTTTTGCTAGAATCCATTAACTGCCAGTAAGCCTTAGAAGCCGCTCTCCTCTCTAGATGCTTTGTTTTTTGAGACAGCATTTCTTCGTGTAGCCCTAGCTGTTCTGGAATTAGTCTAGGCTGGCCTTGAACTCACAGAGATATGCCTGTCTCTGCCTCTGGGGTATTGGGATTAAAGGCATCAAAGATGTGTACTACCATTGCAAGACCAGGTGAAAGGGCTTGATTTTGTGCAGATAATAATGGCTGACATGTTTGTATACACAAACACTATGCTGTGTCCATAGGACAGCACTTCCCAGCCCTCCTTCATATTCTGTGGTTCTGACATTCTTTCTGCCTCCTCTTTCATGAGGGTCCCAAAGCCTGGGCAAGGAGAGGGGTGATGTATAAGTCTGACCTATAGATAAGGACTTAAAAATCTCTTATTCATTAACCACTACCTACTACAATAAAAAGCTTCTCTGACAAGGTAGAGAGTTTTGTGGATATAATCATAAACATTTACATGGCAGTTTGACACACAATCGCTTAGAAAAAACTTCATTAAGTATCTTAGGGCCTATGACTTCCATACCCATTCCATAAATTTATCCATGTTTAAATTTAAACAAGGTCTCTTATGGAAAGGGCCTCAAGTCAAATCAAGAGAGTGGCTGTTTACACCATAAATAGTCATGGTGCTATAGTGCCAGGAATTACATCTTGCCTGGCATTGTAGCATTCAGGGTCCAGTGCTGGATAAGACTTTTCTCTTCTGTAGGCTGTATAGTACCTCCCAACCCCATGAAAGCTAGCCAGCAGGGAAAATTTTCCCATCAGTTCAAGATAGATTTCTCTGTGATTTGCATCCAAAGTGGGCTATGGCTTTAGCAATAGGGACTTAGCATGTAGTCATGATGGACAACAAAGGACCATGGGATCTCTGTTACCTCCTTGACTAATAACTTGAAGGGAGATGTATCAGACCGGGTTCTCTAGAGGATCACACACACACACACACAAACACACACACACACACACACACACACACACACACATCTATCTATATCTCTATAGAAATGAGATTTATTGGGTGACTTACAGGCTATAGTTCAGCTAGTCTAACATGGCTACCTACCAACTGTCAGTTCAAGAATCCAGTAGCTGTCCTGTCCACAAAGATAGATGTCTCAGTTGGTCTTCCATATATGTCAGAATACCAGAGACAAAGGATCTATGCCAATGAAAGAATGACTTGCCAGTGACAGTGAGAACAAGCAGAAAAAGAACTAAAGCTTTCTTCTTTTATGTCCTGTAAACAGGCTTCCAGAAGAATATAAGGCCCAGATTAAAAGTATGTCTCCACACCTCAAAGATCTGAACTAAAGGTGTGTATCCTCACCTCCAAAGATCCAGATTAAAACTGGTTCTTCCAACTTTTAATGACTTAATTAAGCAAAGGTCCCTCCCTCCTATTTGCACCCAGCTGCTGGGATTTAGTTACTTCCAGATATAGTTAGGTTGACAACAAGAATAGCCATTGCATGTCCATCTCTTGCCATCTTGACACACAATAATGTCTCCTATGTTATGCTTAATTTAAAAAGAAAAAACAGGTCATAACTAAGCCTAACATGATATAACTATCCCACATATAAACATGTATATTTATCCAGGTCATAATTATGCCTAATATGACATAACTATCCTTTGTACAACTGAAAACACATTATAAATTTTAGAATATATGGCAATGTCTCTTGAGAGGAATTCTTTTGGTATTTCAAAACTTAAATATAATAATCACTGATATTCTCTTAATCAGTGTTATATTACATGATAAAGAAATTGAGAGATAAAACACAAATATATGTATAAGCACATTCTTAAGCTATGAAAGAAACACATTGATTATAATTCTCATTTCTGTAACTGGCCACATGACCTTAGAAGGCATTTATAACTACCATTTTCTGCCATCCATTCTGAATTTCCTCCGCCCTTAGCAAGCATGCCAGCAGGTCTTGGCTCTCTTCTTGGAGGAGTGACCATTCTTCCATTCCTGAAGGGTCTGTGCCCTTTTTCATCCTCCCTGGATTGGGCTGTCATGATTACCCATTGACCTTAATCACAGGACATGGTAGCATGAAGAGATTCCCTAAAGGATCTTCTGCACTCCAGACAAAATATTTCTTAACCTCCATTGTGGAGAAGCAATCCAATTACTTCTTGGTCATCTAGTAGCAGGACCTACTGCATTGGATTTCCCTCAGTGTAGTTACCCTCATAAAAGCCCATAGGTCTTTCTTGGGGAAGGACCGGAGAAGAGCCAACAGTAAAATCCTTAGGTATTTTATTAAGGCCCTTCCTCAGGGGAATCTGGCATTTTCTTTCATTCATAGGGTCCTGCCTGGGTCTGTAAATTGGCTCAAGTCTGGCAATTGAATCACAGACTGAGGTAGCCTTTTTGCCACAAGCCAGTGTAGCTTTTCCATCACTTGAGAATTTTTCTGTTCATACAGATCAAAGACACAGTAGATTTCTTCTCTTTTCCTGCCTGGAAACACCATGATTGATTAGCAAGTATCAAAGGCCCACATGAGTCATGCCAATACCAACCCACTTGGACTATGATTCCCATTATGGGCCATGCATTTATGGACATTGCTTTGCCGACATTAAATCTCCATTTAAAAATTATATTTTAATTAGCTTAAGAACTACTGGAGATTCTTTATCCATCCTTAGTTTAGTTTAATGGACCCCATCCTCTCATATTCCCTTCCACACATGGTGGCTGGGAAGCTAGAAATGGTAATTGGTGGAGAAATCATTCATTCAGAGAGAAGTACAATATAGGTAAAATAAAAATAAAGAACTAGAATACTACAGAATGGTTTAATCAGGGTAATGAAGTTATGCTGGTAGAATTAGTAGGGACTGGAACCAGTATCTGACACATGGATCCTATACAATTAGAATGGTTATTTTAGTCACTCATTACCTTGCTTTAAATACAAGTACCCACCTGTAAGTTTCTGTTTGTACAAAAATTCTAACCTCATTGGTTGTTAGGATGGCAGAGGTTCTCCAAGAAGAACTAATTTGTTTCCTTCTTCTGTATCTTGCAATGTCATCCTGTTACATGTGGTGGAAGAGACCAGAGAGGTCAAGGTGTCAATCAAGACTGCTCAGCTGCAAGCAACAGAAACCAAAGATAAAGGATGATGGGTTAACTGACAGGGACTATTTTCTCCTCACCCAGAAATCTTCGGAGATTGATGCAGTGAAGGGCTCATGCCAAATAGCCTTCCTTCTTCTTGCTTTTCAGTCTTTGAAGTGTTGTCTAATGCATAGCACAGGGCACACTCCCCATAAACCTATACCCACTGCCCTGTGTGTATGGTGGCTTGACTCATGTGTTAAATGTTTGGCCCATAGGGAGCAGCACTATTAGGAGCTGTAGCCTTGTTGGAGTAGGTGTGGTCTTGTTGGAGGAAGTGTGTCCCTGTGGAAGTGGGCTTTTGAGATCTCATACATGCTCAAGGTACACAGTCTCTCCTGTTGCCTGTGGATCAAGATGTAAAATTCTCAGTTTATTCTCCAGGACCATGTCTTCCTGCATGTTGCCATGCCCCACCATTATCATAAGATACTAGACTAAAGCTCTGAGACTGTAAGGCAGCCCTAGTGAAATGTTTTCCTTACAGTCTGGAGTCACCTGGTGAGGGTAGGAGCAAGGCATGGAAGGTCAGCACTCAGATCCCACCTACTTTTCAGGGAGTTGTTTGATTCATATCTACTCCTGTGATATTAAAAAGCATCTTCACAGCTATCTCACCTTCACAAGGAGAGCATTTCTATGCCATGCTTGAGTCACTGGCTCCTTTTTACTTGTCTCTATGTTTTTGCTCATACAGGAAGAAGCACAGACTCAGTTCAGTCTGTCTTTAACCTCTCCATGTATCTTTCTGTAGCACTGGCTGACAACACATCAGATGCTCCGTGCAGATTGCTGTGACTTTTGCTTATCTTTGCCTGTACTCTCTAAGCCTTTTGTGCTATTCTTGTGCAGGTTAGCATTCGCCATGGTAAAACAAAGCCTAAGGTATCAGTGGGTTGACACATGAATGCTGTCATCTTCTTCATTCTAAGTCTGTTGCAGGTTGAGTAGCAAACTAGGTATCATTTCCTAAACCACTCAAAGATCTAGTCAGCTTCCTTCTTAATTTTACATGTATATGTGTGCATGAGTGTGTGTGTGTGTGTGTGTGTGTGTGTGTAAATGTGCATGTGTGGAGGTCAGAGACAACTAGTCACCATGTGGTTCTCAGAAATTAATCTGAAGTCATCAGGCTTGGTGATAAACACTTTATCTGCTGAGATGCCTTGAGGTCTTCAGTTTGCTTTCTTCTTCTGGCCATCTCTGTAGATGACTTCTGAGATCATTGCTGCAGGGGAAATACAAGATGGGGAGCTGTGTGGAGAGTGTCAGCACTCTACGTAGAAAGGAATACTTTCTCTAATTTGTATTTACTGGCCAACATTAGTTTCTGCAAGGGAGGGACAATGAGTTTTTTATGTTCTTGGGAAGAAGAAAGGATATGAAGCTAGCTATAGAAAAGCACTTGTGGTTTCAAACACATCAGTGCTTCTGGGCTATGCACACATAGCGCAAGCTGTTGGCTGATCATAATTAGTTCTATAAAATATCATTAAAAAGCTATGCAGTGTAGGAAGAGCTTGGGAGAACCACCCAGCATCACTTTAGGTCAACTAATTTCAGCACTGGGACAGAGGACAGTTCCTTGTTCTCCTGTGAGTGTTCCGTATTAATTGGGCTGTCATATTTCTCCATCAGCTGATTAGATTCAATACACAGAGGTTACAGTCCCTTGGGGGTGGCTTCTAAATGCTGAGTAGTGTAAGCCATGGATAAATTCCCCAGCCTTCCTATTTTCTAGCATAAAATTCTGTGATACGTTCTGTGTAGGTCTTTCAGGGTGTCCAGCTAGTTCGTTAACACATTTTTTTGTTGGCCTTCTTTGTGTTCCCTGTTTCCTCACTTCTGTTTCCTGAAATATGTCAGTAAATCAGATATGTGAAATAGGGTGTCTTTCATGAGAGACAAAACAAAAATAATTATTATACAATTAATTTGGAAAGTATCAGTTTAATTGTATTCTTCATTACAAAATTTTAAGAACCTTTAATATGCAAATTAAATGGGTTTTTTTTTTTATTCTTCAAGAAAGTACTATAGAGGACAGTGAGTACTCAGTAGGTACAGGTATTGGTGTCCCTTGAATTTGACTACTGAATTTCACATAAAGGTAGAATGAGAGGATCTATTCCACAAAGTTTTCTACCCTCCATATGCAACCAAAATATGTGCACCCCCTCTCTCACATACAAATAGCAATAATTAATAATAATGATGATAACAATAATAAATATCACATGCTCTCTTTTGTTTGTAGATCCTACAGGCAATTAATGGTTGCTAAGAAAGACAGAATTGATCTTCTCCAAGGATTATAACCTCCCAAATAGGTTATAAGTTATTCCGTTTCAAGTGGTCAGCTCTAAACACACACACACACACACACACACACACACACACACACACACGTGTATGAGCAACACTAAATGGACTCAGAGGTTACATATGCACACTACTGAAAAGGAGGCTGTTAACAGTAAGGTGACGTGGGAGAAGTTGAAGTGGAAAGTGGGGGCATAAAAATGTAAATACTTATGTACAAAATAAACAAATCAAATTAAAAAGTAAATTTGAGAGAACACAATTTTTTTAAATGTACAAATTAGAAAACCTAATCTTTGATTATGAACATCTATCGCCAAGAAAACTTTCAGGATTAAGTCCACAAAACACATCACTTCTCTACCTCTTTGCTAAAATCAAGTGACTTCCACAAAACACAAGGCAAGGGTAGCTAATCTTCAATGTAATAATTTCAACTTTTTAATAAAAAGAAACATTAATATTTTCCAAAAATAAATCATTAAGGATGGGGAAAGAAGAGGATTTTTAAGTGCATCAAATTATGAGCACCCCCCATTTCATTGCACATAAAAAAGAGCTATACTATGAATACCTAGTCCTAAGTAAACAATAAGTCATGGGCTCCAAGTGGATGTCCCTGAATGACAAAGTGCTCCCTGGAAAATTCATGCAACGTTTATGGTAGGATGGTATCATGTGTTCTTCAGTTGAAATCATCAACCTTGCATCCTTGTTAATTACTGTGCTGAATAGTAAGATTAAACCCAGCAGTTCTGTACCTCCTGTGCAGGTCTCTGGAGCTAAGCACCTCCTGTGTATGTTTCTGGAGCTAACTCACACTCTAGTTAATCATATCAGCCAGCAGAGGATGATTAGAATAATTAATCTTACCCTGTGATTACCCTGAGGAGGAAGCTCTTCTGAATTGCACGGGTGGGATGGGTGAATGAGTGACTGTGTCTGTTTCCAAGTGGCAAAGAAGCATGAGATGGAGAAGGTTGAGAACAAGCCAGAGTCATCAGAATGAGGTGGAGATGTTTCACAGGATGGGGAGGAAGTTTGTGTGTCAAGGCTCAAAGGCTGGTATATGCCAAACATATAGCCACCCAATTCCTGGTCTCCTCTAAGATAGGAGCTGATTTTTAATGTAATCTTTTTGAAGAGTTCACATGAGTATTATATTTACATAATTGCCCCCCCCTTTCTATTTGCTCCAACTGTACCCATGAAATCCCAGCAACATGATAGCCTAAACAAAACACACATATGACCTCATCTGTTGACAGGTTATTGTGGATGAGGGATATCTAACAAGATTCCAGCCCTATGTGAAAACCTACAGTCAATGTCTGTCAAGAGAAGGAAACCATTGTTCTCCAGGGATGAGCTTCCACTATGTTATCTTAAGTGGTCACCTCTAACCCCATACCTAGGAGTAACACCAGACAGGAGCTCTTTGGGTATAGTATTGTATACTTCTCCATAGAGTACTATGGCTTGGATCAGGGGTGGGCCTTCTATTAGCTTGGGTTGGAACAATACCTAAAATAGGATGAGAAACTCAGAAATAGGATGGAATCTGGAATAAATCAGAGCGGTATATTAAAATTAAAATATGATATTGTTGGCCAGATGGATGGGTAACAGATGAAAAATTAAAAAGATAAATAAATCATGCTGACCATGAGTCAGGCTGTGCAGTTCTCATCTTCATATTTCTTCCTCTTCCTCTTCCACCACCTTCTCCTCCACCTCCTCTTTCTTCTCTAGCATCTTGCTTAATTATCTCATAAACTCACTATGCCCACTGATTTTCAGTTAAAGGGTGACCAGCAATTACTATAAATGATTGTTAAAATAAAGAAGGGTGGGTTTCACATTAATATATTTGAGCCTCGGGACTGGAGAGATGGCTCAGTGGTTAAGAGCTCTGGCTATTCGTCCAAAGGTCATGAGTCCAATTCCCAGCAACCACATGGTGGCTCACAACCATCTAAAATGAGACATGGTGCCCTCTTCTGGATGAATAAATAAGTAAGTAAGTAAGTAAATAAGTAAGTAAGTAAGTAAATAAATAAATAAATATTTTTTTAAAAAAGAAAATCTATATATATGTATATATTCGAGGCTCACAGTCTTCAAATAGGTCCTGAAATTCTACTTTCTTATTCATGTAGAATGTGAGCCCTATTTCCACCATACAGGTAGTCCTCACTTTGAGAAATGATATCTCTTTTGTTTTGTTTTTATTCTTTCTTTTTTTCCTTCTTTCTTTTTTTTGAGACAAGGTCTTTCTACAGAGCCTTTGCTATTCTGGAACTTGGTATGTAGTATATGCTTGTCATGAAGTCACAGAGATCCACCTGCCTCTGTTTCCTGAGTGCTGGGATTAAAGTGTAAGGGATTATGCCCAGCTTGAAAAGTGATCTCTCTTTATAAGATAAAAATGATTTAATTAACCTCTCAGTTATACTATTAATCATTTAAGAAAGATCTGCACCAAGGGATGGAGCAAGTAGGAGTAGCTTGTTCAAAGTCCCATGGCTATAATTATATTTGCCTGGGTGCAGAGGAATGCAAGAGAGAATTACAAAAGGTTTGTCATGTTCTTTATCCAATGTTCTTCGGTTGAAATGGCATGTAGAAATCAGAGAAGGTATCATCAACTTGTATCTGCACATATGCATTTATAGAGTTCATGTGTGTGTGTGTGTGTGTGTGTGTGTGTGTGTACAAGTGTTATGTGTTTGTGAAGGCTCAAATCTGACACTAGGAGTCATTTTTAATCTCTCTTTACCATATTGAATGAGGCAGGGTCTGTAAATTGAGTTCAGAGCTCACCTATAAGGCTAGTGTAGCTACATAGATTTCTTTGGAGAATTCCTTTCTCTTCCTCTGTGCATAAACATGAGAAGTGGGGTTCAGGTGTCCAGCACCCATACAAATGCTGTGTGAAGATATATACCACCTGCCACTTCAAACCATATTTTAAGCACTTATTCTGTGTGAAACATAGAAGTTTAATAATAAACACAACAGTCACTTTTGTCTTCATTAAATTTATACCCTATAATAAATGTTAATGAGAATATGCTCAAGATCGAGCTTTACAAATTCTCTACATATTTTAATATATGGTGTTAAGAAAGCTTATATCCAGGGATGGTGGCACATACTGGTAACATCAGGAAGCTGAGGTGAGAAAATGAGGTGTTAAAGTGCAACCTGGGCTTCATACTGAGGTTGCTTTCAGGTAGAGAAACATTATAGTGGGGAGCCCTGACCCAGCCTTGGACGCCCAGCTAGGCAAGGTTCCTTAATCAAGTTAGTATCCAAGTACAAGTGGGATTAAGTGAGGTGAATGGCAAAGAAAAAGAAGTGGGAGACCTTGAGGATGGTGTCAGAGAAAAGAATGCAGAGGCTGAAAGGCTGGCATGATTGAGGTTAGACTATATTCACAGCATTATCTCTTCAAAGAACACAGACCGGGCAGCTGGATGTGGCATATCTTCATCTAAATGAGGATGGTGGGACTCTGATCATAGCTTAGGTCTGGGTGAGGGCAAAACTATCTCAAGACAGGTTTGGATGTTGGAGAAATTATATAGAAGGAGACTATTGAGAGGTCAGAGCTCGTTTGGAGAACAAAGATGCTCCAGGAGGGGGAGCCTGGGAATAACTGTGATTAAAGGAAGGGTGCTGAAGATCTGTTTCACTTGATGTCAGCTGCCCTCAAAGATGTCGGCACCATTAAACAAGCCTTTCGAGTGTCACATCATAACAGGTTAGGAAGACAAATCCCTGCCAGTCCCACTTTCCTGTATAATGAAGACCATTTGCTTTTTCTTCTTCACCCAGAGCACAAAGGCCATATTTCTGTTAACCAGCACTTCTGTAATGAGTAGCATGTATCACTGGTTACATGGCAGTTCCTGCCATCCTATAGTTTATAGAGGAATGCAATAGACATGTTAAATAAATAATTGTGGGTGCAAATCAGCATAAAGGAAACCATGAGAGTGTCAGCAGAAGGCCACTTAGTCTAAGAAGTCAGGATTGGGGCAAGGTATTGAGAAGTTTACATCTAACTCAAAAGCGTGATGGAAGGTTAGGCGGGAAGAGGTGCTGGTACTGAGGAGATGGCTGCATGCTGGCTCTGAATATGTGCATGAGTTATGGGATGGTAAAAACAACTGAAAGAGAACACGTGTTGCTGCAAAGGAGACTCCCATAGAGACAGCAGACCAAACAGGTCAGCAAGGTTTGATTGCATGGGAGGGTAAGTGCCAGCATGACTATCCAAGAGATTCCCTTCCAAGAGAAGAAATGAGGCAGCAAAATTTAAAGCAGAGAACAGTAAGAGCTGGTATTTTAATTCTCTACATCTCAGAGCAGCATAGAGCAGGAATTCTTGTCTCAACTAGTCTGTGACTTATCCCAAGGGAAATATAAGTATCTAACAACCATGAAAAAGAAGAGTAAGTCTAGGTGTCCTGAGACGTGTTTGGCTGTGTGATTCTCGGCAGGTCCTATCTCCTTCCAAACTTTATTTCCCTCCCTATGTGCCAAGATTGTGGGCTCAGAATTCAGTAAACGTACTGACTCCTTGGAGATAAATACGATTCATTTCTAACCATGGGCTTTGGCTATGGCGGAGCTAGCTTCCACTCCCTTTAAAGGGTCTCTTGAAATATAACGACAGACTTTTATTTGAGAACTTCACACAAGAACACTGTATTTGTATGATTTATAACCCTCCTCCTGCCCTTCCTAACTCCTCTTATGTCCCTTCTATGCCCTCACTAGCAATATGACTCTTCTGTAATTATTGTGGGGATATAATGTATAAATAACCCACATACATACACACATCCTACTGCACGCAGTTAGAGTTGCCCATATGTGAATATTTGGGGCTGATCACTTAGGTGTAGGGCACACATTCCTGAAGAAAACTGGTTCTTCCTCCCTCAGAAGCAGCTCTTCATCTAGAGCCTTGTGGATTTTCCCTCCATCCACGGCTGGCATAGACCATCTTTTGTAAAATGGAGTCTCACTGTCGATTGCTATGTTCTGCTACAGAGCAGTAAAACACACCCATGTAAAGCCTGACAAAGAGGATGTTAGGGTGGCAATGGCTCCTGTTGTAACATTGGCTGGTGTTAAGTTTCTCAGCTCCTTTCAAGGGAAGTGAAACATCATCGGGTACAGTGATTCACACAACAGGTAAGTGTCAGCCCATTTCCCACATGCAATTTGTGTCTCAAGTCTTTCTTCCAGAATAATTTTCACTTTTCAGTTACAGTATTCTTCCAGCAGGGACAAATGAAATCAGACATTAAGTGAATAGGAAAGGAGGAAATATGGGTAGTTTCTCAAGTGGAAAAGGACAAGCCACCATCTTGCCACCCCGTGGTGCCACCGAGCAAGCGACGCCCAGAGAATGGCAGCAGAGATTCATTTTCTAAATTATGCATTGGCCAAATCTCTCTGGAAAGGGCCTGGTGGTTAATCACCTGGGTCTTTTGGGCCATAAAGTCTCTTCTGCTAATAGTCAATTCTGCATTTGTAGCATAAAGATAGTCATAATAACATGTCCCCCGGTGGGTTTGCCTTCATTACAATAAAACCATAAAATCATCCAGGAGCCACATATGACCCATGGGCTGTACTTTGCTAGGCCCTGCACTAATTGTCAGAGAACCTTCTCCTTTATTTCCCTGAGGGATTGAGGAAAGAGGAGACAGATGTGGAGTTAGACAGATGTCGGCTGGAAGCCTGCCCTGCCTCTGTAGGTGCATGGCCCTAAGACAGACTCTGCTTCCTGGGATGGCTGAGCAGGATAGCCTCACCACTTCCTACAACACTTTCTCCTAAGACAGTACATCTGTTTAATAGGAAGTTATTTCTCTCCTGCTTTCATTCCAAATGTTCTGGATCCAGGAACAGACCATATGACCTGAGCTATAGTAACCAAATCACAGTAATTTTCTGACTTGAGAGATTTCTGTTGGCATACATGGCACAGCAGCTATGAATGCTGCTAAACATTCTGTACTGCACAGGACACCTTTTTAACAGATGACTAATCTGTTTCCAAATACTAGTAATACTGAAGTTTAGAATCCTATAATAAAGTAAACTATTAATAGAAACTTTCTTCTTAATAAACTCTATTTTTAGAATAGAATCTCTGTTAAAATCTTTGATCACCCTAGATTCCTAGATATCAACACAAGAAAGAAATTATCCATATCCCTGAGGGTTTATGAAAGTATAGAAGTTGATAGGTTGTTCACGTCCTTATTTTAATCAGCTGTAAAAAATAGGGCAAAAATATCACTTGTCTTAGGACTTTTATGAGGACTAAATGGTAGTGTACACCAGGAAATAAAGCCATATCACCAGACCAGCCTATGCCCATTTAAAAGATATAGGTAACTGAGACACAGACAATTTAAGTGGAAACCTGTGAGGTGTTTCTCACAACACACAGATAGTGAGGTGGGTAGGTGAGTAGGTGGATCGACTCTGTAAGAGTCTGACCTGCCTATTAATTAAGCATTCCCTTTGGGCATAAGGTAACTAGGAAAAAAAAATCAAAGAACAATTTTGTCAACTGCACAGTAAAGTAATTAGGAGGAATTCAATATTAACAAGTTCGTGCAATCGCAGGGAGCTAAAGGCGCAGGTTCTGAAGCTTCTACCACTTGGCTTTTTTGTGGACTTGTGGCCTAAGGGCAAGAAATGTGACAGAGGAATCGACTCTGCCAGGTGGTTAGTTATTTGATATTTCCCAAGCAGCCAATGTTCCTACCCCAACCATAGTCACAGAAATGGACAACTTCAACTGGTTAAATTAAGACTCTGTGGGAAAAGCACTTTCTTTAGGGACAGAGTTCCTGGCTGTGACAGCTGAGCTTGGTTGTCAATTTGACACATTTGTAAAGAGGGAACCTCAAAAAATTGGCTTCATCAGATTGGGCTGTAACCATATGTGTCTTTCTTAATTGGTGATTGATGCAAGAGGACCAGCTCCATTGTGGGGAGTGCCATCCCCATGCAGATGGTCTGGAGTGCATAAGGAAGTCGGCTGAGTAAGCCAGGGAAAGCAAACATAGCTTCGGCTTCAAGCTGCAGCCTTGTGTTTCTGCCTTAGCTTTCTTCAATGACCGACTGCAGCTTGTAAGCCAAATAAACCCTTTCTTCCTCAAGTTGTTTTTGGTGAGTGCCCCATCACGGCTACAGAAAGCCCAGCAGAACATTGCTCCCATTCCTACATGTGCTGTTCTGAAGGTGCCTCTCTTTCTTCTGAAACTTGGCTAAGCAAAGCACAAGGCAAACACAACATCATAAACATCATCAACACAGCTGATATTTACTATCCTTTCTAAAACCACCAAAGACAGTGCATTTCACAGGCACCCACGGCACGGATGAAGTTCTCCATCCAGAACAAGCTCATCATTCTTCCCAGAGCTCAGGATTCCTTCCCACTCCATGAAGTTTAAGGAATCTGTTTCCCACATGGTCCACTCACAACACCAACCATTACCTTCCATGCTCACTTCCTGGCCGTCCTACAATAGCTGTGTGAACCTCAGACACCACACTCTCTTTCCGGAGAGACTGGAGTGAGTTAGTTGTCTGTGGGTCTGACTTGTTTTCAACAGTCCCACTTCAATAGGATCACACTAAGCTCCTAATGTGACCTGGTGCTACCCAGTGACATCTACACCCCATTCCCAGTTATTTTTCTCATCTCCCATCTCGCTCTGGTCCCCTTCACAGTGAGGTTCGGTCCCCAAATGTCTTTATCTTCACATTTGCTATTTCTTTGCCCAGAATTATGTTTCCTTTCTTACTCAAGTTCAACAAAATTTATCTACTTGCTTTAAAGATTCAAACTGGGTTTAAAAAATCCTTGAACTGAAAAAGCACTCACTCCTCTAGACTTGTGTGGCTTCTTGTGCTTAGCTCTTGTGGTTTAGTGTTTTGTTTATAGATCGACACACTTGCCTTCAAAGGTCTCCCTTTCCAAATGTATTGCTGCTTAAGAATGTTGATGATGTAAATAGAAGCTGAAAATGTTATTTTGTTTTGTGTTTTTCTTTAAAAGCACTGAACCAGGCATGATGACGCACACCTGTCATCCCAGAACCAAGGAGGTAGACACAGAAGGATCAGGAGTTCAAGGTCATCCTTGGTTACATCAAAAGTCTGAGGCAAACCTGCACTACATGAGACCTTATCACACACACAAAAAAAACCAAACAGAGGAACCATAAAGGTTTATTTTGTCTGTTCTGTGTCCCACAGAGCAACTGGTCCAGAAGGTACTGATTCAAGAAGGTCCATGCAGTTCCTCTGAATAGCTACTAAAGGGAACACACTTTTTCCAGATGTAGAGTAAGTTCTTTTTCAAGACAGTCTCATCAGCTTCTACATCAAAAATCTAGACCAACTGTGGTCATCTGTCCCGCGCCCTGTCTTCGCCCGTGAAGAAGAACGCAGTACACAGTTTGGATCTTTCTGCAGCAAGTTTATTAGAGCTCTAGAAAATGGGAAGACCCCGACCCCTTGCCAGGAGCCCGATTTTATACTTTCGAGCCCTCGCCTCTTACATGTCCCCTTTTGGTTGGTTGCGGACTCTCACCTGATATGACGCAGGGTCAGAGGGCTTGGCTCACAGAGTGGAAATTTACCGGGGGACATGCACAGATATGTTGTTTATCGCCTCGGCCGCGCCTTGGTACCGGAAACCGGCGCCATCTTGCCTGCTTGACCGGGCTCCCTACAGTCATCCTAGGAAAAGTCATAGCAGTGCCAAGTAAATTGATGATTTGTATTTGTGATTCAAACCACACTGACATCATTGGGCAGGTGAGTCCAAGGCATCTTGATATAAGGAAACAGAAGTAAGGAAAGTGGCAGGAGGAGTGAGGGAAGAAAGAAAGAAGACAGGCATGTGACTAGAGAGAGTCTCCACAAGGTCCTGCCTAGAGTTCTTGTTTCCCACATGGAGCCAACACTGCTTTTCTTCACGTTCCTCTACCCAATGAATGTTTGCGGTCCATCTTACCACAGATGATGGCAGAAGGAGGCTTTAGGGGCTGTTTACTGGTGGTTGAGGGGCCAGCATAGAGAAACTGAGCTCAGAATAATAAATACTATCAGGGTTAAAATGGTTCTCAACAACCAAAAAGGACAGACCTGTGCAGAGCAGCCACTGGGGGGAGCCTTTCAGAATACAGACTGCACCTGTGTTCTGGACCTTCTTCATGGCGGTTCCTGGCAGCCATGGCTGTACAGCTGGAAAGGCAATCCCCGCAAACCCACTGTCACTTCTACTAGAAATTCCAAGTTTGAGGGAGGGATACAAAAACACCTTAGCTTTGCAGAAGTAACTGATGGTGGCTTATTCATGGCTACAGCTTCTTTTAGGGGGAAAATCAACCTCCCCCTATGGTGATGTATATCTAATAAAATTAATCTGGAATGTCAGTCAAACACAAAACCAAGTCAAGTCAGGGTGGGGCAACCCACACCTTTAATCCCAGCTTTAGGAATGTGGAAGGAGGAAATTAAGAGAATCAAGAGAAGAGGCTTTCTTCAGCTTTCTCAGACACCTCTCCTTTCCCTTCAGCTGAGGAATCAAGCATCCAGTTGGAGGATTCCTGGAGAGAGGCCTGAGGAGTTGGCTGGGTAGCTGTGATTTGTTTCTGGTATTCCAGCTTTTCCCCAATATCTGGCTCAAGGCTTTAACTAGAGTTTGTGAAAGGGTCCAGTGCCGGACTCTAGAAAAATTTCCAAATCCAGAACTTCTGTCCTCTTCCCATGTCGCCATGGACAGAAACACTTTTCTGACATCCGTGTGTGGCAATATGCATGGAACGTTGCCAAGGAAGCATGCAGACCTGAGCCTGAGTCTAGAGATTGGCTTAGGCCTTACATGGGCATTCTCTCCAGAGCTAGATCTCATAATATAGGATTATCCATAAGTCTCTAGTTCCTCCAGAGGCAGAATTGAGACACCACAACCCAAATCTCCCACTATCAATCACACCATTAAATTGTCCATTGACAAAAAACCCCAGGCAAACAGACATTTCATCAAGCATGTGGGAGACTAGGAAATATATATCTACAGCCAAGGGCAGCTCATCTCTTTGGGATGTGATTAATTCTCCACTACAGACATGTCCCCAACTTATGATGACTTGATTTACAATTTTCAAAATGGTACAAAAGTGGTATGGACTAATGCTTCTAAATTTGATTTTTTTCCCCACCTAAGAGTGATACTCATCATAATTATCTTTCATAATGCAGGGCAGCAACAGTAAACTACACATCAAATTCACAAGGATTTACAAAAACAAAAAGCTCTGGTCTCCAGTGTACTTTAAGAATAAGCCAGGATGGTCAGGAGATTATGTTAATCACTTGCACTGAGTTTAGGATATTTTCAATGTACAGTAGTAGTAGTGGTGTGTGTGGGGGGGATGTATAGGGAGAGAGATACATAGATAAATGGGTAGACAGAGAGAGAGAGAGAGAGAGAGAGAGAGTGCAAGCTTGCTGACCATACTCACTATCTTCCCAGCACTACATTGTAGGGGTATAGGGTAGCAGCTGTGTGACCTCATATGCAGTTTTTGAAGTGCTGGAGATTGGTTGAACATGGGCTTTGTGTGGTCAGGTAAGTCCTTATCTTTTGGAATGAATGTATCCAGGTACATCTGTGCAATGGCATTAAAGAATAGACACTGGCGTCACAGAGAGCCCCAGTGGTTCATTCATTCATTTCTCTGTGGAAAATACTGTATGAGGTACCGCAGGGGAAGTCACGGCAAAAGGACATTAACTGAGCTGACTCAGATGTGAGCAATTGTGGCCATGCAGAGAATATGGGAGGTAAAGAAGTTACTAAACAGAGGGGTAGCTACTAGAATCAGAAACTGAAAGGTTCACTGAGTTTCCAGTTCTCATTTCAAAACGGAATATGAATTTGATTGTGTGGCCATGAGATTGTGGGCATGCTTTCCTGCCCATAAAGTAATGCAGAGTCCTTACTAACTAGATCTTTATCCCAGGCTATCTTTATAAAGCATTAAACATCTCAAACTAGTTTCCTTGATTGATAAATGTGTTTATCTTGCAGTAGAATGGGGAATGGTGTCTGCTGTATTTCTCTCCTGTCTAATAGATGTGTATCAGATATTTATTACATCAATTTAATTCCAGCCATGTGCCACAAGAAGAGTCTGTCCACTCAATACTCACATAGTTTAGGTTTCTCTGTTTAAATGAGGAAAAACTCACATCTTCAGGCTGTGTCTAGATCCATGTCAGCTGCTCCCTCTCTTCCACAGGGGAACTATGTCCTGTATGGGGGAATGGAAGATGCCAAGTATGGTTCATTTGTTCTTTATATACTCTTAAAAGCTTAGGGGTAATTGCAGATGCAAACCTTCTACTGTATGCTCTAACCCAGGAGGACTTAATGAAACATCGAGTACTTGGCTTCATAGTTTTGCATCTTCACACTTGAAAGCACTTTTCAAAGGTTGAGTGAGCATGATCATCAATTTCCAAGTACATAATTCTGTTAAGCTGTGGTCAGGCAGACACTTCTTAAACACACTGTTGACTGTGGTCATGAATATTTCTATTTATTTCTCTCACCAACTGCACACATATTTGTATCAGTTTTGTAGATTCTTTTTTATTGGTTCCTATGTAAATCCTATTACATACCAAAGACTATAGCTACACTCATAGTTAAGTTGGAGATGAAAGGCAAAATAGAATCTAACTTTGTTTACTGTAGAAACAAGAAGTATTCCCCTCTGAGGGAGGATGAATTCACAGAGAATGACTTAAGCCAATGAAGACATGAGTGTTTTTTTTTTATTTATTAGAATGTAAATTTAGACAAAGTCTGGTGTAGGAGATAATGTAAAATACTGAATAAATACAAGGGGGTTCATTCTCTGAACAAGGAATTTTAACTGTTAGACACACACATTTCGATAAATGGCTTATATGTCATTTGAGCCTGGAAATATTCTGCTATAGAAATCAGATGGGCTAGGTTAGGAGAACAAGAACATGACATGGATGGAAGAAAAATGGGACAACCTGGGGCTGGCAAGGGGGGATCAGTGGACAAAAGCACATGCCTCACAAGCCTGAGAACCTGGAACCCCAGAACCTCTGTAGTGAGATGAGAGGCAGAGGAAGGAGGCTGGAAACGTGGCCCAGCTAGCCTGGAGTATGCAGTGATAGAAACAGTGAGAAAGACCCTGAATCAACATGGTGAAGGTGAGAGCTCCCTAGAGCTATTCTTTAACCTTCACACAAGTTAGTAGTATGTGCAACCCCACATCCATCCATCCATCCATCCATCCATCCATCCATCCATCCATCATACTTATACTAATACTAAGATAAAAAAATGAAAACAAAGAGCTGTGTTTCTGTCATGGCACTGGTACAATGAACTGAAAACAAGGTGGGATTCAGGCTGATATAATGAAGACTTACACATGGTCAGAGTTGCTTAGGACCAGGAACAAAGGTCTAGAGGTTTAAATGTGGGAGGTCCAAGGTAGGCTATACAGGAGGACCTTCTCTGTCTGTTACCATGGATGAGCACCAATTGCTTGATGCTATATAACAAGTTGCAAAGTTTCCAGTGGCTTGTTGAAATCCAGGTGAAGCTTGAACATCAGCATAAGGCTGAGTTTGAATTCCAATTCCATCACTTACTGTGTAATTTGAACCAATTTCTTTGTGTGAAATGAAGGTACAGTTATTGTGAAGGATCAATGGGTTAGTATAACTGCATGTTCAAAGTACTCCCTATATTTTCTATACATTGTTTGGGAACTTTTTCTTAATTTTTTTTTAATTAGCTTATAATAAATAGGTTTCTTTTCATATATACTTTAATACTTGAGTCAGGAGTATGGCAGCAAAGGCCTTTCTCCTATTTGGCTAGTATCTGCAAGTTCATTTTCCTCTGCTTGCATTCACTCCAACCCATCACTTTGTTAGAGACTCCTATTAAAACAATTTCCCTTTCACTTTCTCCAAGGAGCACACCCTCTCTGGGAAACAGAATACAGTCAGCCATTTTAACCAGATCCAATTGGTCAGATATGTCCGGTAGAGGGAGCCATCCTCTTTCTCCCTCATTTTACAGGCAGCCTGTGCAAAGGGACTTTTCTTTTTCCTTTAAGGATTCATTTCTCTGTGGAAAATACTGTGTGTGATACCATAGGCTGGCTTCTTGTCTCTCACTGCTTGAAGGAGTTTTTTATTTGACCTACTAAGTGAAGGATCTAGATCAAACCAGAGCACTGCTTATTCCCGGAAATGATGAGCTAATGGTAGTGATCCCACACACCAACTTTTCTCAGGCTTCTACTCTTCATAGGTTTATCTGTTTCTTGATGGACCACCTAACTCTTCCCTGGTGTGTGCCCTACATTATTAAAATTGACATAAAATCAAGTTTATTAGATGAAGTGGTGTAGAGCAACAATGACCATTGACCATGCTTTAGGTAAGGTCTATCCATTGTACAACTCGCTTGTGCATGCTCTGTTAGAAGTTGGCTAGGAGCTGGCTGGTCTAGAATGACTTGGCTGAGAAAACTGAGATTTTTCTCTGTTTTGATTTTCACTTTCAACCCAATCAGGCCACACTTTTCCAGGATCTTGGAGCCAGGGACCCATTGTGCTTCCAACCTCTGCTTACAGGAAGCAGCTATCATGTTATATTGTCTGATAAAGTCAGGCCATTGGATGAGATCAGGAACAAAATCAGCCCATCTCTGTCTCAATTTTGCTGTATGGGTTAGTGTATTTACCTCATTGTTAATTCTTCCACTGATCCAACTTAATGGCAAAAATTTTATTTTAGCACATGATGTCAGGGATTTTAGTCTACCCTGGTGAGGAAAGCATGGCAAATTAGAGCCTTCCACATTACCACAGACAGGAAAGAGTAAGGCAGGAAGGGGATAAAGTGAAGGTACTCTCAACAACTTGCCCCCACCACCCGGTTACCTACTTTCTCCAGTTGAATCCTACCTACCCTGCTAGTTTCCCGCCCTCTCAAAACAGTGTCACCTGCTGGATGACAAGCAGTAAACACAGGAGCCTCTGCTGAGACAGTTGCTGTTCAAACCCTAACATTTCTATATTGCAAGGATAAGAACAATTTTACCTAGAGGTAGGGATGTTTTATACCCAAGATAATTCTTGAGGCAAACTTTGGAAGCTAAGCCTCATTAAGAAGAGGCAGGATGAAGCTGGTGAGATGGCTCAGTGGCTAAGAGCACTGACTGTTCTTCCAGGGGACCTAGGTTCGATTCCCAGCAACCACATGGTGGCTCACACTTATGTGTGACTCCAGTTGCAGAGGATCCAACACCCTCACACAGACATACATGCAGGCAAAACACCATTAAATGAAAGAAAGAAAGAAAGAAAGAAAAGAAAGGAAGAAACGAAAGTAAAGAAAGACAAAGTACAATACTGATCAAGCAAACACTTTGAAAGCCCACAGTGTGGAATACAAAGGGGTGATATAAAAATACATGATGGGAGTTGCAAGCTTCACCCAGAGCCTACGGGAAGCCCCTAAAGCCTTTTGTGCTGTTGAGGAGCAGGGAAGAGAGAGGAGCTACATCCATAGATGTGCAAGTCAGAGGCATCGCTACCAAACTGCTACATCTTCTGCCTCCTCTGCTAGGTTCAGCTGCAACCGAGAAGCGCTTCTAATTCACAAACTTAGAGGTCAGTTGTTTACATAGTTGTCAGACAATAATATATTTGCACCCTGCACACACACACTCACACACACACACACACACACACACACTACCGCCACCACCTCCATCAGTGATATGGCTGGAATAAGAAGGGAGGCCCGAGCTCAATGCTCGTCCTTTCACTTTCATCCAGAAGCATCTATAATTGGGCTGCAGAGAAATGGTTTACTTAATTCATGTTATTTCATGCAATATCATTAGCAGTATTCAGCTGTATCTTTATTACCCTTGTGCATGCTTTCTCTGTAAGAGTTGATAGCAACAATGGGGTTTTACTTATCTTCAGGAAGCCAGGCCATTCTTTCGATGAGGGAAAAATGGCCCTAGCTCCAGGTTGCCATAGACACTGGAAAAGGTTGTCACCAAGCCACAGCATACCTATTTCCTGGTGACACCCAGAATTAGAGGTATTGGAGAATCAAGGAGGAAACTATCTTGATGAAACAAAGGATCCCCACAGTGTCTCCTGACATCCTGCTCTGCAGAAGCAGCCTCCCCATGCCCTTTGCCTTTTTCTTCTTCTCTGAAGCCCTGTGAATGGATGCAAATCCTGAGACCTTAGCTAGAAAAATAAAAGCAGTAACTTCTATCCAAGGCTCAAATTCATGCCTAGAACAAAGACCTCCTTAAAATAAAGTCAGTAGCTTTGTGAGGCTTCAGATTTTTTTTGTGAGCAAGAAGTGTGTGTGTGTGTGTGTGTGTGTGTGTGTGTGTGAGAGAGAGAGAGAGAGAGAGAGAGAGAGAGAGAGAGAGAGAGAGAGAGAGAAATGCATGTGTGTATGCATGTATTGCATGTGTGCACACACCTGTGTGGGTACATATATACTTGTAGATGGATGGAAACCTAAGGTTGATGCCAGGAATCATCCAAGATTGTTTCCCCCACTTTTTGAGGCAGGCTATGCTGGCTAGTTTTATGTCAACTTGATACAAGCTATGGTCATCTGAGAGAAGGAACATCATTGAGAAAATACTTTTATAAGATTGGGCTGTAGACAAGCCTGTAGAGCTTGCCTTAATTAGTGATCCATGTGCAAGGGTCTATCCCATTGTAGGTGGTATCATCCTGGGATGGTGGCCCTGGGTTCTTTAAGAAAGCAGTTTGAGCAAACCATGTGGAACAAGACAGTAAGCACCATCCCTTCATGATCTCTGTATCAGCTCCTGTCCCCAGGTTCCTGCCTAGTTTGACTTTCTGCTTATCTTTTCTCAGTGGATGATGATTCAGAATATGTAAGCCAAATAAATCTTTCCCCTGTCAAGTTACTTTTGGTCATAGTGTCTCATTACAGCAGTAACAATCTTAACTAAGACATGGGATTACTCAATAAAACCCAGTGCCCACTGACATAGAAAACTAGCCTATTTAATCTGAGGATTCCCTGCTTGTCTTCTAAGAATGGAATCACAGGCCTCATGGGGAACTGAACTCAGTTTTCTGGCTTTCTCAGGAAGTGATTTAACCTCTGAGGCATCTTCCTATGCCCACACAAGCTTCTTGGCATGCCTCTAACTCCCCCAAAGTTAGACACAGCCTGTGCCTCCAAAATCCCTAGTAATTCTTCAAGTGCCAAACTATCTTCCAGTGAGTCCTTGGATATGTAGAGACATTTCACAAGCAGGAGTGCTGTTCGAATAGAAAATAACTCTACGGATTGCTGTGTTCAAAGCTTGGTCCTCAGGAAATGATGTTAATTTTGTAAGGTACTGGACACTTTAGGAGGTAGAGCCTAGCTACAGGAAGTAGGTTGATGGACTTGTCTTTGGGAATGGTATTTTGCTCTGGCCCCTTCTTTTCTGCCATGAAGGTAATAGTTCTGCTCCACTGCATCTACTGTACCCTCCCATTCCACTGTGGTATATGCATCTACTACACCCCCTCCCTCCACTGTGGTATATGCATCTACTGCATTCCCTCCCTCCACTGTGGTATATGCATCTACTGCGCCCACTACCTCCACTGTGGCATATGCATCTACTGCACCCCTCCATCCACCGTGGTATATGCATCTACTGCATTCCCTCCCTCCACTGTAGCATATGCATCTACTACATCCTTTCCTTCCACTGTGGTATATGCATCTACTGCACCCCTCCCACTACTGTGGTATATGCATCTACTGCAACCCCTCCCTCCACTGTGGTATATGCATCTACTGCACCCTCCCCTCCACTGTGGTATATGCATCTGCTGCACCTCCTCTCTCCACTGTGGTATATGCATCTACTGCACCTCCTCCCTCCACTCTGGTATATGCATCTACTACATCCTTTCCCTCCACTGTGGTATATGCATCTACTGCACCTCCTCTCTCCACTGTGGTATATGCATCTACTACACCCCCTCCCTCCACTGTGGTATATGCATCTACTGCATTCCCTCCCTCCACTGTGGTATATGCATCTACTGCACTTCCTCCTTCCACTGTGGAATATGCATCTACTGCACCCTCCCCTCCACTGTGGTATATGCATCTACTGCACCCCCTCTCTCCACTGTGGTATATGCATCTGCTGCACCTCCTCCATCCACTGTGGTGTATGCATCTACTGTACCCTCTCCCTCCACTGTGGTATATGCATCACTGAACCCCCTTCCTCCACTGTGGTATATGCATCTACTGCACCCCCTTCCTCCACTGTGGTATATGCATCTACTGTACCCTCTCCCTCCACTGTGGTGTATGCATCTACTGTACCCTCTCCCTCCACTGTGGTATATGCATCTACTGCACCCCCTTCCTCCACTGTGGTATATGTATCTACTGCACCCTCCCCTCCACTGTGGTATATGCATCTACTGCACCCCTCCCTCTACTGTGGCATATGCATCTGCTGCACCCCCCCTTCACTGTGGTATGCTTACTCACCAAAATCCTAGGAACAAGGGAGCCAGAGTCCCTGGCCTGAGGACACTGAAACCATGAGCCAAAATAAATCATTTCTTTTTAAAACTGCTTCTCCCAAGTGTTTATCATAATACTGAAAATCCAGCACAGCGCCTTTGTATTTATCTTCATAGACATAATTCCTTTGCACTTTGTGCAGCTGGATCCTTCATCTTCTCCAAGTCCTAATTTGAAATTCACTTCTTATAAATACTATGCCTGCTTGTTTCATTTAAAAATAATTTATTTACCCAAATTGTTCTCTGTTATATCATATTGGTTCTTTTACTGTTAATACCTAGAATTATACTCTTTTTTTTTTTTGGCTATTATCTCTCTCAACCCACCCAGGGATCAAGCTACATAAAGGCAGCTTCTCTACAGCTGTGCTTTGATTGTTTCTTCATGAAGCAGGTGTTGAGTCACAGACTCCACGTGTTTACATAGGAATGACACTCTGGAGGTGAGCCTAGCTCCAGTAAGAGAAGACAACCAGTAAAAGACGTGTTATCACACAAGTTACCATGGGGACGACTAGAGCCCCAAGGGACTCCTGGGAAACTGTAGAAAACAGTGTAGAATATACACCCCAGAGTTCCCCAATCTGGGCAGTAGGATAGCTCAGTGGTTATCGACACTTCTTTCTGTCAGTCTCCAAAGCTGTCTCCAGAGTGTGGGGCTTCTTCAACAAGTTTAAGCACTATGTCCATATGCAGAGTGGGATTCAGTGACAGAGAGACAGACGTTTTACATGAGGAGTTGTGAGAGGTTGGATTAGGCGTGGCAAGGATGCTCAATCTGTGAAGTGTTTGCTTTGGAAGCATAAGGACCTGGGTTCAATCACTGGAACCACATTTTAAAAGTCTTGGCATAGTGATGCATGCTTGTAATCCCAGAGCTGAGGAGGCAGTTATAGGGGGATCCCTGGAGCTCAGTTACCAGACAGACTAGCCTGCTTGTTAAGTTCTAGAAAAGTCAGAAACCCTGTCTCAAGAAAAAAAAATGGATGGCACTGAGGAAGGACACCTGGAGCTTTCTTCTGACATTGACAAGCAGGGCCACAGACATGTGTGTGGGCATACAGAGAAGTTGAGGTTTGTGTATGCTATTGATAAATTCTAAAAAAGAAAAAGGAGATTCTGCTAGCATGTGCATGGTGCTCTATGGATACCTGTTGCATGAGGAAGCAATTATAATACCTTGAAATACCCAACCCTTCAGAAGTGGTCCAGTGTATCTGCACAGACAGCTATCACCCTAGATAGGGACATAGGTCTTGTTTCCAGCATTCACACCTGGAAGCCTATAACTATCGGTAACTTCAGTTTCAGGGCATTGCTCTATCTTCTTTTGGCCTTTGCAGGCACCAGACATGCATATGCTGCAGGTGTATACATGCAGGTAAATATCCATACATACACAAATAAATACATCTTTTTTAAAAAAATAAAAAGGTATGGTAACTTGGGGCCTGGAAAGATCTAGGTTAATATGCAGTTAGACAAATTTCATGATCTCTTAGAGTCTTTTCACAGGTAAAGTGAGGCCTGCATCTGTTCGCAGGTACTTTATATGCATCTGCAAATCTGCACTACATAATCCTATGAGGAAGATGCTACTCAATTGCTATTTTAAATTTTGAAGATGAAAATATTTTTAAAAATTTGAGTCCCTGAGGACACTCAGCAAGTTAAATAACTAAATATGGGCTCTGAGTAAGAATTATGTTTGGACAGCTGTGTAGAAAGTATATGAAGTGGTTCCTGTATAAAGGTAAGGTTACCTGGGTGTTGGTGTTGGTGGCTCATGCCTTTAATCCTTGCACTGGGGAAGAAGAGGCAGGTGGATCTCTGAGTTCAAGGACAGCCTGGTCTACAGAGTGAGCATTTCAGGACAGCCAGGGATACACAGAGAAACTTTGTTTTGAAAAACAAGACAAAACAAAAATAAAACAAATAAAGGTAAGATTGGTAACATGTGGGTTGGAACAATTTAACAGAGTGATGGAACAAATGGAAACAAAAGGAACTGGATTATCAGTGCACTGTGTTCTTAAATTTGAGACAAAACAAATACCTGTGGTGGATGATGGCATAGTTCAGTGCAATTTTGTCTCTGTGTGCAACAATATAACCGTCACCCAAATCAAGATAGAGACTGTTTCCATTATTCCAGAGAGAAGCTTGGTTTCCCTTCCAGAAAGGAAACCCGCCTCTATTTCATCCCCAAAGATTATATTTTTAAAGCATTATCTGGCTAGAATATATGTATGCTATACAAATTGTACAAAAAACCCAAATGTTTTCACATCTTAACATTTAACAAATGATAAAAGGAAGAGATTAAATCTCTATAGTCACACAAGGCCAGAAATAATCTGGAGTCCATTTCAGATGTTTTCATTTTCAAATGATTTCATGAGATTATATTGTAAACCCAGTTTTATATTCTATATTTTAAAGCATCTTTGGCCATACACAATTTCCTAGCACACATTGTTTATAAGGTCCATACTACATGGATTTATATATTCCACTGAGGAAGTATTGTTCAACTCCCTACACATTATTTATTTGTTTGTTTTAGTTTTATTCATGATTTCTTTCATGAGCATCTTTTCACATAAACTTCTGTCTGGTCTCAGGTTTATTGGAATAGGCATGAAAGATTATGTTAAACTGACATATATTCTACAAATCTGTGGTAGTTACTGTTAGTGGGTTTTCCATAGACTATCACTATGCCAACCCATCAACTGTGTCCACAAAAGTCCAAGTGCATCAGACACAACAGCACTGGGGATATAGCTTAGCTGATGAAGTGGGCACCTGTGTACTTTAATGTAAGAACCCAGTTAGATTTGCAAATGTCCCTTACAAAACTCTGGATGTGGTGGTGTGTGTTTGCAGTCCCAGCCCTGGAGCAGTTGAGACATCAGGATACCTGGAGTTCACTGGCCACCCAGCTGAGCCTAATCACAAAGTTCCAAGCAAAGTAAAAGATCCTGTTTCTAAAGCCAAGGTGAAGAGCATCTGAAGAACAGCAGCTAAAGGTGACCTCTGGCCTCAGAATACTTGCAAACACATATGCAAATGCATCTGTGCACATGGGCACATGCCCACACACTCTCATGTGTCACACACACACACACACACACACACACACACACACACACACACACACACACTTTTAAGCCTGAAGGGCTATCCAGGAAAACTGGGAAAAGCTATTGAGCTAAAAGCTTTCTTTAGAATACACCTGAAGAATAATGCTGTCACATTTGTCCTTTCAAGTCCTCCAATGCTCATAGATTCTGAAGAGGTGACCTCAGAAATCACTTTGGTTCAACATCTGGAGCCATCGATGAGCAGTAAATACAGAGGAGAGGGGAGCGGTGTCTGTGGGCTGCCTTGGAGCTGGGTCACAGATGGCTCCCCTTACATAAACCCTGCAGAGGATGGTGTTCTGCTCTCTAGTTCCATCACAGAATGGCAATGGAATGAGTTGACAGGTAAGTCTGTGACTTGGGCAGCATCAGAAGGTGCCTTTGTGATGACCAGGACAGCATGAGAGCTGATAATTACAGTGAATGGCACAACTGAGAGGCATAATGATCATGGCCAACCTAACATTTAGGTCAGACTCCATTATGGCCTTAGAACACGTGTCTCTCCCTCCTCTCAAATCCAACTACATTAACTTGACGAATGCATAGTAATTTTGGTTGTAAGTGTATCTATGATTTTTACAGGAAACATTAATAGGTAATGTGATTTTTACTATAATGAAAATCACATTTCTGTGTCCATCTCTTGATATCTGTGTGTGTGTGTGTGTGTGTGTGTGTGTGTGTGTGTGTGTGTGAGAGAGAGAGAGAGAGAGAGAGAGAGAGAGAGAACAAGCATCCAGGGAAGTTGAGAAAAGCTCTCTTTAGAATCCACATTAACAATGCTGCTTCTCTTTGTCTCTTTTTAAAAGTCTGCTAAGGTGCGGGGAAGTAGTACTTTATCATCCCTTCATTCCCCTTGCACACAGTCCTTCTGTGAGGGAAGAAAGAAATAATGGTAGAGAAGGGGAGGGGAGAGAAAGGGACGTAATGGAAAGACTGGGAAGGAAAAGAGAGGGAGGGAACCAGGGGAAGAGAACACAGAGAAAGAAAGGAGAGAGTTTGTGCATCCGAGGCTCCTGCGAACCCATGTGCTCCCCGTCTTGATAATCCTGACACTCTTGCCTCCTTCAATTTTATTCTGTGATTCCCCACTTGTAACTCATGTCCAACCCATAAAGAAAGAGATTTTGGTTTCTTTGCAAGTTAGACTAGGACTGAAATGACAAGCTGCTGCCAGGTGTCCCCTACAGCTCAGGCTAACCCCTCTGTACAGCGCTCATGGTGGATTTGGGGGTGTTCATAGCTTCTCTACCTGGCCCTGCTGTGAGAGCAGAAATGGAAAAAAATAGACCTTTTTACTTATATCTTGGCTGGTTCTCTAAATTGCTGGCACACTGGGACACTAAGCTTGTAGGAAAAAAAGTCTCCAAACATGTAGAACTTAAGCCACAACTTTCCTGGCCTGTCTGTCTTCCCATACATCCACAAAGCATCTATTCACCATAAGTCACATCCCACATATTTTTTTGTATTTTTAACATACCAACCACAGTTGTATCTCCTTCTCTTCCCTCCACCCCAACCCACCATCCACTCCTCAAAGAGGATAAGGCCTTTCACCCCCCCCTTTATCAAGACTGAGCAAGGTAGCCATATGATCTCTTTAATGCATTTTTTCTTTTTCTTTCTTTCTTTATTTTTTTTGGAGGAAGGCTCTTTATGTACACTAGGTTGGCCTTGAGTTTGCTATGTAGCTCAAGATGACCTTAAACGTCTGGTCCTCTGTCTCTACCCCTTGAGGGCTGGAATTACAGTCATGTACTGTAATTTTGATTTATGTGGTACTGGATTCAAGTGTGAGGTTTCACATATGCTAGACAAGCCATTTACCAAATGAGTGACATCCCAGGTTCTTCAAGGAATTTTTGAGAATTAATATCTGTAAAGGTAGACGTATCAGCTTTGATCAAGAATTCCAAGGACCCTCTTTAAACAGGACTGAAGGATAACACGCAACACAAAATGCAGGTGGACTTGATTAACTTTCAGCTAACTCTCTCTCCCTCCCTCTCATTAATTACTCTGCCCATCTGTGTTGTCTATGTATTTTTCCAACCTCCAGCTCAGAATCCCACTCTCTGGATTGCTTCTTTATACTACTTTACCAGTGAACTCACTTCTCATTTCTGTTGACCCCATTTACTCGCTTCATTGAACATAGCATCCAACATTACATGTTTAACTTTATGAAATATGAGCATCTTAAGTCAAGGACATAAATTTTGCCATACTTAACCTTTCTATTATGCAATCCAACATCAAGCTTATTACCATGAACAAACATCTCAGTTTACATCAGTAGTAATACATGGACCATTTACTATTTGTTAAGCACTATGTTAAGAACGTTTAAAAAACTGTTATTCTGGGAGGCAGTATCAATTGAGCTAATAATAACTGTCTTCCATTTTTAAATTAGGAAGCAGAAACCAATGAAGATCCAACCACTGGCCTGAAGTTACATATGAGATAAGGTATTAAGTCTTGATTTGAATCCAGGTGGTCTGACTTTAAGTAAAATTTGTGAGTTGGAACTATCTATATCATATAATATTCCCTAAGAAATTTGATCGCACTAAGACTAAACAACTCAGTAGGAGGAAAAAACAGTGACAGCAATCTCTATCATAATACTTAAACCCATGCATTTTGAACAAATATTTATTGGCAATACTCCAGGGACATTGCTAGGAGCTGTCTCTTTGTACTGAAAAGAGGACACATTCTTTGTCTTCAGAAAACTTAGCATCAAAATTTGTGCCAGCATGATTTTCTTCCAGCAATCTTCAGGGGAATTCCCTTTTGCCAAAATAATGGTAAGACTGAAGACAAGATAAATCAGATTCACCAGGGTTTCTTAAGGACCTCATAAGGGGTTGGGACTTGAGTGCAATATTAGCATATTAAGATGTGTAAAGGATATTAAGCTCCAGCTACAGATGGCTTCTTGGAGGGGGCATGGTGGCACTGGGCTCTTAAGGGGAAAGCTTTGAAATGGTGCATTAATGAAAGTGTAGGAAGATGAGAAGGTGAGACCCATTATTCAGGAATGGGTTAGTGCTTTGGAAACCTAATGAGACCCAGCCAATGACAGAAGATGGAGATATAGAACATAAAAAATGTAGACAAAAGAACATACCGGGGAAGCATGAGGGCCTATAGGACCTTCATATTGTGGTATAATACTGAAAAGCAATAAAAATGATACAAACTGATCTTCATGAAGAAGGGGGCTGAGCCACTTCCAAAAAAAATTGTCCATCTTGGGAGATGGCTTCTGCTGGGCAGTTATTGTCCCACCAAGCCAACAGATACATTGCAAAGAGGTTACTGGACTTCTAGGCCAAGCCCCTACTTGGAAGGGAAAAAAAAAGTGGGCTTAAACTTGATTGATGTGCAGAGGATTTCCTAAGCAATAGGAAATAATGTCAAGAGGTAAGAAAAATGAATAAAGACAGGCCTGAGAAGAATAATGAAGGGGTACTGGTGGGTGGTTTATGATGTGTGGGATTTTGTTAATGTTAAGATTTCCCGGGTGTCATATAAGCTGTAGAACAAGGCAGTAGATGGAAGTTTTATTTCCTTGTTTAAAATAATGAGCCCCTGTGAACTAAGTAAATATAGGGGCTAGGAATATGGCAAGCTGATTATAAAGGCATCAAATTGAACACAGGGGTAATGCCCCACCGTGTATTAACAAAATCGCCCAGTGTTATTGTCATCTATGTATGCTTGCTATTTTAAAGATTATCGAGTGCTTATGCAATTTTACCACAAATTTGAGATGAAGAAATAATATGAGCTCCGGTCTATGAACAGGGAGGTGAGTATATCTAACCACAGGCCTTTCAGGCACTAATGAGACAAATTGACAACAGGTCAGGGACTGAGCTCTTGGTCTCCAGAGCTACTAAAACATCTTCTAGCCAAAGCTCTTCACCAATAAGGCTATTCAGAATTACCATAGTCAACAGCACATCCTGGTGCCATTTTTTCTTAAATCTTGATTTAAACTTTACTTTTGAGATTATAATATAATTACATTTCTCCTCTCCCTCTCCTGCCTCCAAACTCTCCCATGTACTTTCTTACTCTCGGTTCACGATATTTTTATCATTAACTGTTGTTATATGCTAAATACATAGTGCTAAATATAACCTTCTCAGTCTGTATAATGTTAACATATGTAGTTTCAGGGCTGACCTTTTGGCATTGGGTTACCAACTGGTATGCTCTTTCCTGGGAAAGATATTTTTTTTTTCTCACTCTCAAAATTTCTTAGTTCTCTGTAGTCCTTTGTATATGATTGAGACCTCTTGGAGTTATTGTATCATAATGATCTTTGTTGAGATTAATAGGGCCTTAGCTGAGTGGGCCTGTTGGCTACTTTTCTCCTTCAGAGGCTTTCATAGCACCTTCTGGTTCCATGAAAGCTGGTCCTCAGGGAGGAGGCCTGCAACTCACTTCCAGCTCAGGGGCCTCTGGGCCCTTTGTCAGGGTGTCTTCAGCAAGACTCCCTCCCTCCTTGTGGTCCCTGAGTGGAGCACAGGCAAGGTCAATGGCAATAGCCTGCCCATTTGGAAAGTCTCCTGGACGGCTCTAAGCAACAACTCAGAAGAGGGTTTCTTGTGCCTGATGTTGAGGTTTTTGTTAGGTGGTCTTTGGCTCTTAGAGGAACATTGTTAGTCCAACTGTTAGAAAATTTTATTTAAACTATGTGTGTATATTTATACACAGATTTACATCCTTGCTATTTTACCCTCACTCTGTACTTATCTCCCCTGCCCAGTTAGAGTCCTTTTCTGTCTCCTTGCTGTTCTTCGCCCGATTGCTCCCCAGCCCTCAAGCCATGGCCTGTTTTGACTTCCCAGGTCCCTACGGTTATTCCAGCTATGAACTCACTTCTGACTACCACACCTCCTACCATCTCCTCAGCACAGGATGAACTCACTTTTTCTGGGACATTACAGTCCCAGAGACACTCTTGTCCATTTTTGAATTTTCCCAGAAGTCTTTGTTGCAGAGACAGAGAAAGAAGCATCTTGTCTTGTCTATTCATCTGATAATCTAGTTTTATTAGGTCTAAAGAGGGTTTTGTTTAGAGAAGTTTCGATTTTTTAAGTTTTAGTTTTTAACAATATTTTCATGTATAATTTTCTGAAAGTTACAAAACAGTATAGGAAAGTCTGACGTATCCTACCCGCTTATTCCTGTCATCTTATGGATATATGCTGCAATGTCAGTGCAGACATCTTTGCTAGTGAGTCAGTCCCTCAGATATAAATAAAGCACCAGCCATAGGACCTGGGGATTTAACACAGAGGTTGGATCTTAGAGATATGCAGCGGAGGCAGAGCCTGCACATGGGGATACTAACACACCAGTTGTAGCTGCCCTGCTTATTCCTAAAAGTCTTTTCTTCTTCGCTGAGACAAAGAATCCCTTGACTTGGCCTGAGTTGATGTGCCTAAAAGATTAGGGAAACTGCATTTGCTGTGAGTGACCCAGTGGACCGATGCTTCTTGCCACTGTCGGCAAGAACACACCAACTCACATTTCATTTGTCTTCAGTGATTTCCAGCTTTCCTGAGTCCCTGTGAAATAAAATGCATCCTTTCTCTGATATCTACCTTCCTCCCCACCCCAGTCTTGATCTCAATCAGTGTTCTAGTGAGCTGGATCCATTTCACCAGCTCCCTGAAGGTCATCATGGGACTCAGAATGTACCCAGACCCTTTCCTTAGACAAAACACACACAGATTTTGGGTAATAGGAAAGTCATTGAGAAGAGAACTCCCAGTGGAAAAGAACAGACTGTTAACAAATTAAGCAGGAGACAGTCAATTTTCACATTGTAAAATCAGGATGTCTGTATCTACTCTGCCTTAAAGACAGATGATAGCAAAGGCTTCCTCTCCCCTTTTCCTTTCAGAGAAGCTTCCACTCTTCCCTGATACCCAAGCCAGAAGAAGACAGGATAGATGGATGAAATCAATTGATAATTCTCCCCCTAAAGCCCAAAAGGAAGAAACACACCCAGCAAAGCTGACATTAAAGAGCTTCAAGATGTAGGAATGGAAGCCAGAGAAGAAAGGAGGAAGTTGTCACAGGAAAAAGGGTATTGAAAATGACCCTGCTGTGTGATGAGAAGCCATGAACATTCAGGTTGCGGGTGTGGCTCACTTGTCCAAATGTATGAAGCTCTGGCTTCAGTTCTCAGCATAAGTGAGACATGATATATAATGATGTAAACCTAGCATTTGGGAGGTGTCTTAGTTAGGGTTTCTATTGCTGTGAAGAGACACCCTGATCACAGCAGTTCTTATCTTAAAAAATAAATCATAGGGGTAGTTTGCTTATAGTTTTAAACGTTCAGTCTGTTTATAATCATGACAGGGAACATGGCAGCCTACAGGCAAATATGCTGGAGGAGTAGCTGAGGGTCCTACATCTTGCAGAGAACAGAAAGTCACCTGCCAGTCACACTGAGCAAAGGTTGAGCAGAAAAGATCTTACACCTGCCCCCACAGTGACACACTTCCTCTAGCAAGGCCACACCCACTTCAACAAAGCCACACCTCCTAACAGTGCCACTCCCTATGAGTTTATAGAGGTCAATTACACTCAAACCACCCACAGGAGTTGAAGGCAAGAAGATCAGAAATGAAAGCCATTCTCAGCAACATAGAGTCCCAGGCCAGCTTTGCAGGTATTAGACACAAGTATTGTTTGTAAAGCCATCCATATTGTGAGTGGGAAATGGTGTCTAATGCTCTACCAGGCCTTCTGCTCTCTTTCAGTGCAGGATGATTGAACCCCCACCACCACCACCCCAACAAAACCACTCTGCCACTTGGATATGATGTGTTGGTGGCCTCCTGTTCTCTTTCAGTGCAGAAAGATTGAGTCTCCGCCCGGCAACAGAAACAAACACTCCTGCCACTTGGATATGATGTGTTAGCCTAAGTAATAGCTCAGCCTCTTAGTAGCGTTTTGCCTCATTGTAGGCTCAGCAGCATGCTGGTAAATCGCTGAGATCACTGCCCTTCTAATGTGGAGTTTGGAAGGTCAAAAGAAGCAGAGCTGGTCCCCAGCTGGGCTTTTGAGAACTGACCTTTTATTTCCTTGGCTGCTCTGTGGCAAAAGTAAGTCCTCATTTCCCAGGAAGGTCCTTGTGACTGGTTTTAACACAATGGCAGTGGCAGAGACCTCGGCAAGGTAGAAACTCAGCCTCACATTTAAAGGATTAAAGGCATGAGAACTCCAGACACTACCAGGAGCAATGTATCCTCATTTTTTTTTTAAATCAAGATGAGTGATGGATGTCTTCCTCCAAAGCCCTGACTTTCTACTATGCCAAGCATAAAAGACAGGCTATCCTGAACTGATAAAATCATCACTTTGTGTGTGTGTGTATGTGTGTGTGTGTGTGTGTGTATGTGTGTGTAGAACTCTTTAAAGATCTACTTTGAACTTAAGGAGCTGTGACAGGAAGGTCATTTGACTCTAAGAATTGAATACCAGCCTGGGCAAGTTTTTTTGAATGGACTCAGGCAGCTTGCCCCTTATTTCACACCTACATGCTCAAAGTTTTGAACAAGTAATTGGATATGTGGCTTGATGACCCTGATCTAAAACTCAAAATCACTTTTGTATGGATAAAACTATAAATGCCCATGCTCTCTAGGAAGAACAGACAAGACCAAATCTATATTTCAAAAGAGGGAGTAGATATCTTTACCCTGTAGTGGAGATGGCTATTGTTAGAAGATGGTCCGTCAAGATCTTGGATTGATGGTGCTTAAGGAATTTTTAATGAATTTATGTGTTATGAGTTTTATATTCTGATCTGGTCCTCAAAGGCAAGGTCCAAATTCTTTATCTTAGTGATCTAGCAGATTGGAACAGAGGTGGCTTTGTGGAATGAGAACTTTACTTTGTTGTTGGCATGTGAGTGTGAATCGGCATATTCTCAAGCTTGCTGTAGGCATATAGCAAAGTGTTGGTACCTCTGCCCACTGCCCTGGGCATTTGATCTCCAAAACTTCTTCCTCTTACACACTGTTGACAAATATCTCCATTTTTCCTTAACTCCCCAGTCTCACACCACAACTTTTGACTCTTTATTTCACATTTAAATGAGAGCAAGCAACATTTCTTTTTGTACCTGGCTGATTTCACTTAACTCAGTATCCTCCAGGTGTGCCCTGGCTATCTTAACAGTGAGACTACTAAGGTTCCAACAACGCTCTCTCACTTGCATTGCTTTACGTTAAGGTCACGGTCTTCACTTTTTTTCATTAGGGCAATGAGGGATGGAACATATTCCGTTTGGTGAAAGAAGGAAGACAGTAATTAGTGGTCATTTAGTTACTTCTGGGCTAACTAATTCCAATTATTTTTAACCTTTTTCACATGGCCTTTTATTCCTGAATTTTTAATGAAAAAATCTTTCTTTTTCTATACAGCCCTTTTCTAGAGGCTATGTTCTCTTCAAGCAGTTTGAAGAAGCGTCTCTTGTAATAATGAAACGATTATTACCCCCGATCACAATAGCAGACTCACACACACACACACACACACACACACACAGTGTGTGTGTGTGTGTGTGTGTGTGTGTGTGTGTGTGAATGTCAGATGTCTTCCTTTTCTGAGACAGGATTTGTCACTAAACCAAGAGCTTGTCAATTTGGTTAGACTAATTGGCCAGAAAACTTTTAGACCCTGGGCCTCAGCACTAAAAATCACAGGTATGAGCCACCTGTTTTCATTTCTTTCTCTGCATAGGTGCTAGGGTTGAATTCAGATCATTGTGTCTCCATGATAAGCGCTGTTAACAACTGCAGCCCCTTGTCACTGATGTCGAATCCCTTCTTTAAAAGACAAGAGTCACTTATAAAAGGCAAGGCTGAGATTAGAAGTAAATTCAGAAATGCTCTTACCTTCTGGTCAATGAGGATTCAGAAGGGGGCGTTCGAAGGTTCCAGATGTCAGGCTAATCACTGTGACCCTGTTTATTATGGCACTGGAGGCAGTTAGAACAGACAACAAGAAGAACAAGACTGTGGGCAGTGAGACTAACCTGCTTTTCCACCCAGCTCTTCAACCATGCAGCCTCTCCCTATTTTTAGTTTCTCTTTTGTAAATCAGGGGTATTGAGATCATCTACTTTATTATATTTTGGGAACATTAATTTGTTTAAAGTGCTTAAAGCTGAGGTGATCTAGACAGACACTATTAGTAATTATCTATTAGTAACCATCATTGTTACAAAAACTCCTCCTCCTGGGTGAAACAGGAAGAAGTCTTTTAATGTCCATCTTTTCTGCAGCCACATCATTCTTACGGTAACCATGGCAAACAGCCACATCCAGATGTTGCCATGACATCTTTTTCTTGAACAAAAATCTTGAAAAATCTCTCTTTTGAGAACCAAAGATCTCTAATTTCACTTCCCCCCAACACATACCAGAAGAAATCTATTGTAGCCAGAAAGGGTCTTAAGCATGAATATAGGGGATTATATATTGTGTCCCAAAGCAATTAACTATGCAAATGAATAGAACAAAAACTGAATCTATATAAAGTACAAGATCATTGTGTTTTAAAGTGACAGTGGAGTGAAAGCAGGAATTGGAAATGGAAGACAGTATCAAGTGCCCTGAAATGTTTCTGACTAACTTGTTCCTTTTTGGGATTTTTAAATGTATAATTTATACTGCAGTATAGCATAATACAGCAAAGGACGCAATGAATCCTAAATGGATTTTTACAAATAAATGAACAGGTTTGGCATATCTTTTCCTGGTTGATTCTATTTTCTGTTTTCCTTCCTACCCACAGCCCTGATGAAGAATGACAGACTCTGAATGTTAAAAATAACAAACCATTTTCTAGACATGGTAGCCCATGCCTGCAGTCCTGGCATCGAGAGGGTGAGGCAAGAGATGCCGATGAGTGTGAGGCTAGCCTGGGGTGCAGTGTGACATCCTGTGGGAATGAAATAAGGCCACGACTGCTCCAAGGTATGGTTGAGTGGATTTTATTGTAGATATGAAGGAGAGAACAGCCAGAGTAAGGGAGCAGTATGAATAGGACAATGAGAAGAGTGTGTGTGGGGGGGAGTTAGAGAGAAAGAAAAGAGGGAGGGGCAAACAGACCAACAGAGTGAGCCAAGGGAGGACATGACCAAAATGGCATGATTTTGTAGGAAAGAGAAGCTGGGGGTGGGGGAGGCTGTGAAGCCACCCGGTTCCACAGCTTTAGGGTAGGGGGCTGTGGTAGTCTGAATGTAATTGGTCTTCACGTCTCATAGAAAGTGGAACCATAGGAGGTGTGGCTCTGTTGGAGTGGGCGTGGTCTTGTTGGAGGTAGTGTATCACCATGGGGTCTTTGAGGTTCCTATGCTTAGGATACTGTCTTAGTGTCTAAGCTGACTCTGTTGCCTCTCAGCTGTTCCTCCAGCACTCCATGCACGCAGCCATGATCCCTGCCATAATGATAAGGACTGGACCTCTGAAACTGTAAGCCGAAACCTCGGTTAAGTGTTTTCCTCTCTAAATGTTGTCATGTTCATGGTGTCTCTTCACAGAAATAGAAACCCTAACTAAGACAGGACAGAATGAGGCATGTTGAGAGGAGCCACAGGTACAGAGTGAGCCTAGAGGCTAAACAGACATTTTAGTATGCAAATAGTCACCATAGTTAGCCCTTTGTCCCAGAGTTTCTTTGGAACCTGACATTGTGTGGTGTGACTTTTCCTGGGAGATGCTACAAACTTCCTTAAGACATCAGTGAGAGACCGAAGAATTAATTCCATTTAAAGATCTTGAGTGAGTAGTTATGGAGTGTGGGTGACCCTTAAAGAGCTGTTCCATCTCAGGGTCCCTTCCTGGCCTAGAGAAGGCTTCTCAAAAGTCGCATAGGTGGATCAGCCCCTTCAGTTAACTTTCTCCACTAGGTACTTGGGTACTTCCCAAGACCATGTATAGCTGAAGCAGAATTACATCTTGGGGGAAGGGTGTGCAGGAGCAAGTGATTAGATCTCAGATGAGGGAGGGAGCATCCCACAGTTTGATCTTGTGAGGTCAGGTGGTCTCAGTTGCTCTAATTTCAGAATGGCAATGGCCATGTCATGCCCGGAAAACAGCATTTTACAATGTCTTTTATTATTATTATTATTATTATTATTATTTAATAAAACACAGTGATTTCAGTTCTGCTTTAAACTCTCAAAGGTGACAGGATTTATTCTTCTTCTCTTCCCTTCACATTTTTAGCCAAGATTGACCCCACCAGAAATATACTTCAATGGTTCCAGATATCTTGTATATTAACAGCTATTATGTCCTGTAGACATACTCTAATGAACACAAAATTAAAACAAAAACAAACAAACAAACCAAAAACTCAGCAACCTTGTAGGGATAGATATCATTATCCGAGAAGTTGGACTCTGCCCCATGCAGTTTTCTGTCTGTCCGTTCTGTGCCTGATGTTTGGTCATTTAGCACTGCTCTGGGAGCTCTGCTTATCTTCACACCCACATTTCCGACCCCCTGAAGGCTGAAGTATTGCAGCGCCTCTGAAGCTGCTGCCGTTCTCAGTGCTTATGACACACAGAGTTCTTTCAATTATTGATTCAAAGAATGGGTACATTTCTGTTCCTGGGTAATAAATAATAACAGAAAATAGAAATTTTACTACAAATATAAACACAAAACCTTGGAATATTCCTGGAAGATAGTGTTTTCATTAATTAGCATAATGGATCTAGTTGTGAAAAACATGTTTGGAAAAGAACAGGATACCTACAGGCTGAAATCTTGTCACACAACATTTGCAGTTTAGGGTTTTTTTTTTGCATTTTAAAGGGAAATTATTAATTAAGCCCCAAAGGCATGCTGTGCTTATTGTATATTCTAAAATGTACCAATCTTTATCTAACTGCTTTACAATTAGAAACTGACTAATGTGTTCATCAATGCTACTTAAAAGAACTACACGGAAGAACTCAGAATGCTTTCCTGTTCCTGACCACCTCCCTTTGTTTATTTGAGACAATTTCCTACCATGTAGCCCAGGCTGGCCTGGAACTCACTATCCTATGGTGTGCTCCTGAGTGCTAAAATGCTAAATAAGTTGTCACCATTCTTAATTTCACAGTCTCTACACATTCATTCATTAATTCATTCATTCATTTCTCATTCAGCTAAGACCCACAGGGCATCTACTCTATACCAGGCAATTCTTGCCTAATGAAGAAACATCAAGAAGTCAGTATAAATCTTGCCAAATCCTACCTAGTCTACTAGGCTGTTAATGTTAATCCTGAAGGTATGAAGGAATGTCAGGTTAGCAAATTCTTTTTCTAAATTCAGATCAAATGATAACAACCTCTAAGCACTCTCAATGTGACCTATAAACACTGTTTCTTTTTGCCCCATCCCCCACTGCAGTTTTACCTGGATACAGGTATTCGTCAAGGTTCTCTAGAATAACAGAAATTATAGAATCTTTCTCTATATATAGAAAAGGTACTTATTGGAATGATTTACTGGCTGTGATCCAACTAATCCAACAATGGCTGACTGGGAACAAAAATCTCAATAATTCAGTAGTTGCTGAGGCTGGGTGTCTCAGTATATGCCATAATCCTGAAGAAACAGGCTCTAATGCCACTGAACAAATGGCTTTGATTGCAAGTCAAGGGCAAGCCTGCAAAGAGACAGTTTCCTTATTCCACGTAGGCTGCCCAGAGCATGGCTCAGATTAGATCTGGATTAAAGGTGTGTCTTCCTACTTTAAAGGTCCAGATTAAAAGTAGATCTTCCTAGTTCAAATTAAGCAAAAATCCCTCATAGGTGTGCCCTTCATTTTGAGGTTTTAGTTACAAATATAAACAAATGGCCAACCCCCCCCCCCAAAAAAAATAGCCATCACATGTAGTGACATGTAGAAGTGAGAGCATAGACTTTAGGTCAGACTGAGAATGCTCATTCAGTTCTGAATGAGTGATATGACAAACACAAGTAAAAGGATAGATAAGAAGCATCAATAGGTAGGAAAATATTCTATTCAGGGGCTTCTAAACATGCAGAAGATACCTGCTGTAGAAGTCTCATTGTATGGGGGAATGCAGTCAGCTAGCCTGATAATACTGCATTACCCTATTTCTAGTAATGTGGATAGGCATGCATGCGCACTGGCCGCTTCCTGCTGAGCCACTGTGGAGTCTGATGATGCACTTGGTGATTGGTGACGCATGATCATCATAGTGCTGGGGCCAATGAGAAAGAGACAACACAGCCAAAAGAGTCTTTGGTTGCCAATGGCAATTGAGAGGGGGTATATAGGGTCTCCTCATAGCCACAAACACATCTACTGTTTGCTTCTACCTGACACTTGGAGTCCACACCTTCTCATCCTTTCTCTCCAAGGGGTGCCCAGATAGAACAGCCCAGAACACCACTGAAGCAGGTAGCTAAAGTTCCCAAACAGAAAGAGTTTTGAGAAACACAGTGTTTCCCCTCGAATGAGGCTTCTAAGTTAAAAAAAAAAAAAGTATCAGGTGGATACTATCATTCATTCAGGCCTTCACTGCATCCAACAGAAATGGCTGCAGAAGGCAAGACAGGCAGCTGGGTTTCCCAGCTGAACATCCTTTCCATGGCTGAGCTTTCTCTCGACAGATGAGTTTTCCGTGGCCTAACTTCCAGTTTTTGGTTCCCAAGGTAAGAACTTTTATATCATGAAATAAATGACAGTAACCTCTGTTGGAAATGGTTGACCTTCTAGCTATTCTCAAGAACATGAAGTTTTTACTCTTTGACTGTTTTGTCTACTCTCCATGTAACAGAGTGACTTTGGAGGACACTTTGAGATAAACATGAAATGTCAGAGAGGTAGCCCCTCTTCCAGGATAACTTTCTCAGTGAGATTAAACAACAAATGACTATTTACTGATAGAGTGTACATTACAGACCTGAATCCTGGCTTTAATTCTACCAAGTATACATCACAGGAGACCAGGGTTTTGGGTTAGAGGATGTATCTTAGTGATAACATGGCTTGCCTAGCATGTCAAATGTCTCAGGTTCACTATACATGCAGCAGAATACAACCTAGACTTGAGGTGCTCATGCCCATAATCTCAGAATTTAAGATCTGAATACTGGAGAATCCGTAGTTTAAGGTGTTGTAGTATGTTTTTCCCGGCCTGTTTGGGGCTGGAGGATTATGACCTGGCACACGTGTGGTGCCGGCGGTGTGGAGCCTGGTCTGTGCGCCCACAGCTTTTGCCCCCCAAAAGAAATGAATCACACGCTTATATACTTTAACACTGTTTGGCCCATAAGCACATTACTAGCTAGCTCTTTCTTCTTAAATCAGCCCATTTCCATGAATCTACCCACCACGTGGCTTGCAGCCCGTGGCTCACCTGAATTTCTACATGCTTCTTCTTCGGGGGACAGATGGCGACTAGTAAACTCCACCCCTCCTTCCTACCTGGCTGCCTCTGATTCTCCACCCACTTCTACGGTGCTCTGCATGGGTCCAAACAGTTTTTATTTATATCGTACAGAGAACATTCCACCACATTTCCTCTTTTCTGTCTAATTAAAAAGGAAGGTTTCAATTTCCATAT